>RJVU01036174.1:1898134-1909665 GCA_003731715.1 Anabarilius grahami | reverse complement strand
GTATCTAAAAAAATTATATATATATATATATAATATAAATCATATAAATATTTAAACTAGATAACCTACATAAATAAACTGCTTTTGCTCACCCTCACAAAAGTTGTCCATATCACTTGTGTGTTATCTTTTTGATGCTTAGAGCTGTCAACACAACACCAAGGGTGAGCTCTGTGAACAGTGTGCTGACGGCTTCTTTGGAGATCCAACTGCTGGAACCCCTGAGGACTGCCAACCATGTGCCTGCCCTGGCACTGATCCTGACAACCAGTTAGTCTTAACATTACAACATTACCTGATTCTACTTTACTTGCAGAAAGTTTTTTAATAATGATTTTATGTGTAGATTCTCTCGCACCTGCGAGAGTCTGGGTAACGGAGGCTACCAGTGCACTGCCTGTCAGCCCGGCTACACTGGCCAGTATTGTGAACGGTATGCTCACACTTCCTGTACTGTAACAAATCGATTAGACTTGTTTATTATTGTTGTCACAATTTTTCTTTTTCTTTTCTTCTTTCTTCATAGCTGTGCGCCTGGTTATTTTGGAAATCCACAAGCAAGAATCCCCTGCCGTAGTGGTATCTGTTTATTTATTATCACAGTCACTTTTAACGACCCTATGAAATCAAAGTAGGAGGATTGTGACTTTCAAGGTGTGCTCAAGCCATGTCGGAATTACTGTAATGAGATTCTTACTTGTAAAAAGTGTTCACATCCTCGTAGAATACGTAATAACAACTTGTAAAATTTTCGTATAACTCCAACTTGTACATTACTTTGTGATCGCTGTACCACCTGACCGCTGCAGATTCATTTAGCCGTTGGGGTGTTGATAGTGTTATGGTACTTACAACATGGCATGAACGCAGCATAAGTTCAAGCATTTGTGAAACAGCATTTCTATTGGACAGATTTCAGTACAGTGTGTGTTTGTCTGTTATCAGCTGCTGCGTCTCTAGTGGTGAAGGTGTTTCCAGAAAGGGTTCAGGTGGCACAGGGAATCCCAGTCACTCTCAGGTGCCAGGTGTCTGGATATGCACCACACTACTTCTACTGGTCCCGTGAGGATGGACGCCCAATCTCCAGCACAGCAGAGAGACGCAGACAAGGTACTGCCTAGATTCCTAGAAGCAGGAAGCATGTTCAGATAATTAGGATATCATTGTATATCTCCAGGCGTCACAAATGAGTTCCCTAGAGTAACCAAGCATCAAAAACAGGATCAAATGCTCTGTTTCATATTGCATATATCCTTTGTGGAGAAGGAAACAAAATAATGCATTGCAACCAAGCTCAGTGGAAAAATAAATCCAAGATGGCGGACATGGCAAGAGAAATGTAGTGAAAAGTATTGATTTAATAAATACTTGCATTACCATTTGGAAGTTTGGGGTCGGAAAATGTTGTATGTTTTTGAAATAATGCTGCCTTTATATGATGAAACGTACAGAAAAACTGTAATATGAAATAATATTATAATTTAAAATAAATGTTTTCTATTTTAATATATTTTAAAATGTAATTTATTCCTGTCTTCAGTGTCACATGATCCTTCAGAAATCATTATAATATGCTGATTTGGTGCTCTAAGAAAATGTTTTACTATTATACATGTTGAAAGCAGAACTATTTAATGAATAAAAAGTTCAGAAGAACAGCATTTTTATTTATTTATTTATTTTTTTTTTTCACTTTTGATCAATTTAATGCATCCTTGCTGAATAAAAGTATTAATTTCTTTCAAAAAAATAGTAATGAAAAAATCGTACCGAACCGAAACTTTTGAACAGTAGTGTATATAACAGCACTGATGACAGTATGAGAGTTTATAATCATGGAAATCTTTTCATTCCACCCTGCAGGAGAGGAGCTGCATTTCCCCAGTGTGCAGCCCAGTGATGCTGGCATTTACATCTGCACCTGCCGAGACCAGCGCAGCTCCAATAGAAGCAAAGCTGAGATTGTTGTTACAAGTAAGTTGTTTTTTTAATCACCATAAAAAACAACACTATGTAGTCTTTGTAGTGTAGTCTTTCACTCTACACTAATTTAATGCATGACAGCACAAAATAAATTTTGAAATTGGGTTTTTAAATGTTGCTTTTGTTTTACCCTCAAGATGCATTTAGATTAGGGGTGTAACGGTTCAAATTGGTTTGTATCAAGGTTTTAGTGTCACGGTTTTGGTACGGTTCGGTATTTACTATGTTCAGGGAAAAAAGGGCTGCTGTCAAATGAATATAAAGAAAGTAATAAAAAAATATATAACTACAAGAAACAGCACAAATAAATACAATAGAGCAAAGATACAAATAAAATAAACAGTGCTTTTCAGGTTTTTCAGTTAGGTCTAACATTAGTTTTCAGGTACCAAAATTGAATAAAGCAATCAAATGTAAAATAACATTGCATATTTGACTGTATAAATTAAAGATTAATCCTTATTAAAGTTACAGAAGCTATTCAATCAAGAGCAGTGAGTGATTTCCTTGTCTTTTGTTGTTTGATTAACATTAAAAACACAGCGGGAATATCACTTTAAGACATAATGCACGGATCCAGTACACTGAATACTGTACGTTCACTTAAGTTGTAACCGACTATGTCTGCTAGGATACTCACCAAGACAGGCATGTTGACAATTTCTGTGTGAATTTGTCCGTTCAAGCGCAAGACTTGAAAGAGAGCTCAATATTTGCGTGTTGTCTGAGACGCAGGTTTGTGCGCTTAGGATGAGTGCACACAAATCTTCTCAGTGCGCGTGAGTTCTCATTCGTGTCTTCTGACTCTTAAATGTGTAAATTGGTAAGGCTTAAATGAGTTTAGTTCAAACACAGATAGCAACGTGTGCTGTTCAGGTCTCACCTGCGTTCGCACGCTATCAACACCCAGGTGATGACGGCGTAAATGACTGGGCATACGGTACTCCTATTGAACAAAGTTTACAATGAATTTTTTTGCTCATTGCTGTTGTTATTGGGGAGCCAGAATGCGGATCTATCGACAAAAAACACATTATAGATGCGTCGTCAGATTTAAGTTGAACCGTGGTTGAAGAACGGTACGGTTAGATTTTTTTACAGAGAACCATTGCACCCCTAATTTAGGTACAACAAAAATCAAGTTGTGATTGTTCAAAAGATTTTTGTAAATTGGGATAATGTGAGTTGCCAAGTATGTATAAATTATTTGTGGCTCCATACTGTAGCTTTTATCCACTGTCAAGGGTCATTTTAGTGTTCTCAAACATTTTCCTATTTAATATATTTAATTTATATTTATTTATTTTGCTTTTTTATAATTGATATAAGTATAAAAAAAGCAATTTTTTATTTTTTTTTTTAAGGTCACCATTGGTAAAAAGACAAAAACATTCTTCCTTCTTGATTGTCATACCCCTTTTCCCTCACCAGCCTTACCATCCAAACCTATTGAAGTCTTTATCGAGGAGCCCAAAGCACAGAGTGTGACGGTGGGATCTACAGTGAGCTTCATCTGCACAGCCAAAAGCAAGGTATGAATGTCATCTGCAGACACATCCATTACAGACATAATCTCACCCTTCCTGACTTCCAAAACAGATGGAAAGAGAGGGAGAGAGCAATATTTGGCTGTAAGTATGAATGACTGTAAGTGAAAATATTTGCGGACATGTGCTTCTCTCGTAGCTGCCAGCGTACACTCTGGTTTGGACCCGCAAAGGCAACGTCAAGCTGCCTAACCGAGCCATGGATTTCAATGGAATCCTGACCATTCAGAACGTGCAGCCTGAGGACGCGGGCATCTATGTTTGCACAGGCTCCAATATGTTAGGCATGGATGAGGGCACAGCTCTCCTCTATGTCCCAGGTTTGTGATTGGCATCACATCATCTAAACCTCCCTGCCTTCTAGTTTTTCAGTCTTTCTCATGCTGCATGTCTCTTTGCTTACTACTGTACTTTGCCCTATTTTTGTGCATTGTGCAAAATTCTGCTTTGTCTTATGGACAACAGCATGGCTAACCCTTCTTTTTGTGTTTAAATTATTGCTTTAATCAAAAAAAATTGTGCTTTTTGATTACTTGCTGAATTTTCTGTTTATTTGTTTTTGTTCCACTTACACCAACTTCAATGGCTTTTTGTGTGGCCAATGTAAAATCTTTACGCCAGACAAAAATGATACAGCTTGTGAATGGTTAATAAAAGAAGCAAAACTCAGATATATTAAATTTTGAATTTAAAGAAAATACTTTTTCAATCAAGACTAATCCAGCACCTGAAATAATTTATTTTTCTCAATACAAATTCATGATAATTTATTTTTCCAATGCTCATGGCTGTTGCGAGCTAATATATTGAGCAAAATGTTGATTTTGACGCTTTTTTGGGTCATAAATATTGGGAACTTGAACTTTGCTCTTTAATGCTCTTAATGTAGGACATCTTATAAATTCCCATGATGCTTTTTTGTTATGTGACTCACATATTAAAGCAAACAGATCACCTGTAGTGACTCCCCTGAAGACTGATTAGTCATTAAACGTTTGATATAAACATTTTCAGTTTGGAATATTGTGCAATTGTACAATAAAACATGAGCACAACAAATTTTGTGCGAATTGTTCATTAATCTGTTTTAATTTAAATTGTTGTTTTAAATTCAGTGTTACATTTTACGTTAAAATGATTGACATTATTCATGATTTTTTTTTTTTTTACACAAAACGTCACATTGATTTGAATACAAATGTACTTTAAAATGGATTTATGTACAATTTGCACAGAAATTAATTCTTCTTGTGTTTGATGAATAACTCCTAGTCATATTAATCGTATATGCATCTTGTTCATGCATAGTGTTCTTAGTAGTGATCAGTGAAATCAGCTGCTGGTGTAATTGGGTGTTGTCATGGTGGCGGTTCTGTGTCAGTCTTACTACCGGGGGATTTTTGTCTTAATTTCCGAGCATGCTTACTATCATTTCCCTCCTGAGGTGATCTTTTGGGGATAGTGGTTTATGAGGTAGGGAGGTGTCGTAATTACTTATAGAAACTGGGACCCGTCAGCCAAAAGGACTGCAGGCGCAATCCCGTTCCTGATTCCATCTCTCTTTTGTAATGGAAATGTTTTTCAAATTTGTATTTGAAAATGGTGCTATTAATAGTTCAGTAGTTTGAATGTTGACTTTTCCATGAGTGTCATATTTTCCATTTCAAATGTCTTTTTCTTATGAATTGGAAACTGCCAGTGGTTTAGGCAGTGTGTTTTTATATTATGTTTCAGCATTACAAATTCCTTAACAGGTTTTGTACTGTTCTAAACTCCTCAGTTATATTTAGTAGTAGTAAAGACATTTCATAGATAATACCTTCCAAATGTTGCCAACAGTGATATTGTTTAGAACATATTTATTTTGACTGGTTTGACTAACTACTGTAAAATAAAATAACGGTTTGCATTTACAAACACAGCGAGTGATATGGCTGAAAGGATGTTTAGGTTGACCTTTGGGTTGTATGTGTATGATATAACTTTTTTTAATTCATTTGTGTTTTTGCATTATGTTTTTATTCTTATTCATTATCTATGTTTTGATTTCTTTTTAATTAAGCATGTAGGTGAATATCAGTTATTTCATTAATTAAAGCAATATTTAATTTTGTACATTTTTAAAATGGTGCTGTATCTTGAAATGATTATTTTTTTTTTTTTTTACATTTATGATTCCATTGTATTTTATTTGTCTAAACTGTGAAATGTATGTACAAATTATTCTTTAAATGGTGAATATATTAAAAGAATAACAGGTAAAACACAATCGCTCTATGGTATGAAACTGACACTAAAGTCTTAAGGTAGACTTCTATCAATCACAAGCTGTATTTAAAAATTTTTTTTTTTTAAAATACGATGAGTGTTTATAACAAGGTAAAGCTTTTACATGTGATGTGTTCTGATACTAACCTGCATGCTTTGACTATCTGAGTGCTGTTTCCCCCACTACTCTTTTAATTATACAAAGAGTGTGCTTACCTTACACTCAGTTTAAAATGTCTTCTAAATGTCTTCTAAATGTGCATTGATTTTTCAATAGGAAAACTCAGTGCCCTCATTGATTCTTAATGGGGCAAACTATTGCTTGGCATTTTACAGCAATTATTTGTCAACTTTTCCACTATTGACTGTAATCTCATATACTGTAAATAGGTGCTGTAAATCTATGATACTGGAGCATAATGGTGTAATTGGAAAGAACTTAATTTGCCTTACTAATAAGCCAATGAGAAGCTTCTTTGTACAAATAAGCTTTATGTGCTGAATAAAAATAGTCAGTCAGCCAAAGTCCAGATATAAAAGGTAAAAATAATTATTATTATGAGTATCATATCTGAGACAGTTTTTTTTTATTTTATTTATTTATTTATTTTATAAATGCTTTTAGATTTGACAAATACTGGTGTAATTAGTATGACTGATATAAATCTCAGGAATTTTGAGAGACATTTGTAAAGCTGCCTGTTAAAACTCGATTTATTTCCATGGAAATATATTTAAGCTTGTTGAAACTTATTTGGAGACTCAGTTCAGAAATAATTAAGTCCCCACCCATCAAAGTAATTAACATATAATTTTATGGCAGCAGTGCAGCACAATAAAATACTCAAGAAATGCAAGTCTCTGAGTTGTGGCATAGGCTTTAAATCACATTGAAATGCTTGGGGTCACCAGTGAGCCACTCTCACAAAACCTTCTGGAGACTCATTTGACAGTTTCTACCTGTCCGTCATTCACAGAGGCTTCTCAGTCACAGATGTTTTTCACAGCCTATGAGATGTTTGAAGGACATAGAACGCGTAAGTCCATGTGGTTCTCTCCCTCCAGGCCTGGAGGGACCCGTTTTTTTTTTTACGCATGCAATCTTCATGGCTTGCATGTTTTTACCATCTCAAGTAGTGCCCTGGTACA
Source organism: Anabarilius grahami (assembly GCA_003731715.1). Lineage (NCBI taxonomy): Eukaryota > Metazoa > Chordata > Actinopteri > Cypriniformes > Xenocyprididae > Anabarilius > Anabarilius grahami. Next base: position 1,902,718 of record RJVU01036174.1, on the reverse strand, counting down.
ACCAAACTACAAGCACAGTCCTAATATGTCACAAAAACAGCTTTGTAACCACCAAATTTTTATGTTATTTTAAATGTTTATCCTGTTCATAACCACATTTTTCTCATATACATGTTGTTGAGTTGTACACATGAGCATCACTTGATCTGGCTAAGCTTTCATGGCCCGTACGGGTCCATTGAAACAAGGAAGCTGCATGCTTGCACAAATGGGGACTTCTCTCTGTTGCTAAAGTGTGTATGGTTCTTATTTTATTAGTAATTAAAGTCCGATTTTTCACTCAAGATCAGTTCAGTATCAGATTGGTAAGGTCGTTCTTCAAGGTGCGTTATATGTGACCAAACCACCAAACATCACACTTATCTTACAGAGAGGGGTTCCCAACATATTTCATCAGCCCAGTATCATGCTTTTGATATGCAAGACTATGTTGAGGTATATCGTATATCAAACAACATCCATTGTTCTTCAAATATCATTCTGTGACTCATTTATAATGATCATCAGCCATGCATACATTTCCAGTGCACTGAACTTGGCTCTCTCAATCTTGTGTTAAGAGCAATTTATGCAATTTTATAGACCCCCTATAAAAGATGGTTTCACTGTAGTATGAATTTACATAATTGATGGTAAACAATGGATGGGAGGGTGGGTAGATAAATAGATGGATATGGTAGATAGTATACATGAGTTGGAAAGATGGATTAGTAGAAAAATGGTAGATATTTGAGGGGTAGATAGATGGGATACATGAAGGTGGATATTGTGGATGAGTAGATGGCTGTATAGATAAATGGGTGTATGTGTAGACATACAGTTGGGAGGTTAGATACTGTAAATAAATGAATAGATGAGTGGGTAGATAAATAGACTTGCGTAGATGAATGAGTTGATTAGATAGGTGGGTAGAGATGGATAGCTGAGTGGGTAGATAGAAAAATTAGTAGATGGAAAGGGTTGGGTAGATTAATTGATAGTTGGGTTGTTGGTTGAGTTGAGAGATATATGGATGGAAAGATGGGTGGGTAGAGAGAAAATAGATGGCTATATGATTGGGTAGATAGATGTGTAAACAGATTGGTGGGTAGATAGTTGAGCAGATGGATAAATGGGTGGGTAGATGGTTGGGTGGACCAATGGGTTGGTAGATACATGAGCAGATAGGTGGATAGACAACTATGTGTTTGGGTGGACAGATAGCTGTGTAGATCGAGAGGGTGGATAGATAGAGGAGTAGATGGATAGATAGGTGGGAAGACCGCTAGATGTATGGATAAAATAAAGTAGATGGGTGGGAACATAGAAACATGAGTAGATGGATAGATGGTGCAGGTGGTTGCTGAAAAGTAGATGGGAAGGTAAATGGTTGGGTAGACAAACTGACAGTTAAGTGGGTAGATAGATGAGTAGATGGAAAGGATTGGTAGATGAATAGATAGTTGGGTTGGTGGATGATTTGAGCGATACATATGGTTGGTTGGATGGATTGATAGATAAACAGATTGGTGGGTAGATAGTTGAGCAGATGGTTAGCTGGGTGGGTAGACAGATGGTTGTGTGGACCGATAGGTGTATAGACAGAGATGGGTTGGTAGATGCATGAGCAGATAGGTGGAAAGATGACTATATGTTTGGGTGGACAGAAAGATGTGTAGAATGAGAGGTGGGTGGATAGATAGATTGGCAGATAGATAGATAGATAGATAGATAGATAGATAGATAGGTAGAAAGGCAGCTAGATAGGTGGAAAGGCAGCTAGATGTATGGATAGATAAAATAGATGGATAAATACAGTTGCAAGAAAAGTATGTGAACCACTTGCAGAATCTGTGAAAATGTTAATAATTTTAACAAAATAAGGGAGATAATACAAAATGCTTGTTATTTTTTATTTAGTACTGTACTGAGTAAGATATTTTACATAAAAGATGTTTACATATAATCCACAAGACAAAAAAAATAGCTGAATTTATTAAAATAACCCCATTCATAAGTTTGGGAACCCTTGATTCTCAATACTGTGTGTGGTTACCTGGATGATCTATGACTGTTTTTTGTTTTGTGATGGTTGTTCATGAGTCTCTTGTTTGTTCTGAGCAGTTAAACTGAGCTCTGTTCTTCAGAAAAAATCTCCAGGTCCTGCAGATTCTTCAGTTTTCCAGCATTTTTTGCATATTTGAACCCTTTACAACAGTGACTGAATGATTTTGAGATCCGTCTTTTCACACTGAGGACGACTGAGGGACTCAAACACAACTTTTAAAAAAGGTTCAAACATTCACTGATGCTCCAGAAAAAAAACATGATGCATTAATAGATGGGGGGTGAAAACATTTGGAATTTGAAGATCAAGGTAAATTGTATTTAATTTGTCTTCCGGGAAACATGCAAGTATCTTCTGTTGCTTCCGAAGGGCAGTACTAAATGAAAAAAAATGATATTCAAGCGAAATAAGAAAAAATGGGACCTCTTAATCCTGTTCAAAAGTTTTCACCCCCCGACTCTCAATGCATCGTGTTTCCTTCTGAAGCATCAGTGAATGTTTGAACCTTTTTTAATAGTTGTGTTTGAGCCCATCAATTGTTTTTCAGTGTGAAAAGATGGATCTCAAAATCATTCAGTCACTGTTGTAAAGGGTTCAAATATGCAAAAGATGGTGGAAAACTGAAGAATCTGCAGGACATGGAGGATTTTTCTGAAGAACAGAGCTCAGTTTAACTGCTCAGAACAAACAAGAGAATCATTAACAACCATCACAAAACAAAAAAACAGTTGTAGATCATCCAGGAAACCACACACAGTATTAAGAACCAATGGTTCACATACTTATGAATGGGGTTATTTTAATAAATTCAGCTATTTTTCTGTCTTATGGATTATATGTAAACATCTTTTATGTAAAATATCTTACTCAGGACAGTACTAAACAAAAAATAACATGCATTTTGTATGATCTCTCTTATTTTGTTGATTTTGCACATTTTCACAGATTCTGCAAGTGGTTCACATACTTATTCTTGCAACTGTAAGTAGATGGATAGATGGTGCAGGTTGATGTTGAAAAATTGATGGCTGGGTAGGTAGATGTTTTGGTGGGTATATAGATAGCTGTACAGATGGCTGTGTAGACAGCTATGTGGTTGGGTCAAGATAAGACAGATGGTTGGGTAGATAGATGGATGGGTAGATGTGTAGACTGATGGGTGAGTAGGTGGGTGGATAGATAATCTCAAACTGCATAGAATAAAAGTAGTTTTTTGAGTTAAGGACCAAAATAGGAACTCCATTCGTGAGCCCATCATGGAAAAAAACAATGCTTTAAATGCCAAGGCAGCTAAATGAGCACTGTTCAGTCACTGAGAAGCAGAACGGAGCTTAACACAGAGCTTACACAGACCAGTAGTCCGCCCTAGTTGGTGAAAGAAAGCTTTCTTTTGCTCTGTTGCCCTGGAATCCATGTAGATTGAGGGCTTGGCATCCAACCAAGTTGGCACTGACAGCAGTGAGGGCCTCGCCCTGCCAAGCCCCGTCTGCCACTTCTCATCTCCTCAAGCTGGCTGCCAAGAGACATGACTTGACCATCAGCTCTGGCAGCCAGACACATGCTGCATACGCCATCACATCACTATCACTTCATGAACGCTCTCACAAACAGACCTTTCTTAAATGTAAAAAAAACAGTTTTCTCGCTTTTCCCCAATTTGCCTTTCTGTATTTTAGTGCTTATAATAAAGACCACAAAGCAAGAACAAAAAAAACAAACCTTGATCAGTTAATTAGCATGACATTCCAAACCGTTTAGACCATGAATGAAAAATTCATTTCACTGAAAATGTTCTTGACCACTTCCATCATTGAGAGAGGGTGAGGTCTGTTCTGAATAGGTAATGAATGGTACTCCAGTTTGGAGTGACCTTCTCCTGTCAGTGATTAACTGGTTTCTACCTCACTGTAGCTACTGAAGGGGCCCAGCCGGTGGCCACAGTAAATCCACCAGTGCTGACCGTCCAACAGGGCCAGCGGGCAGAGTTCCGCTGCTCAGTGACCGGCAACCCCACCCCTGCTGTGGAATGGATAGGTGAGCCAATCTACTTTTGAGAATATAAATGCATATATTAATATGGTTACCATGGTTGTGTCAAGTAGGACATGTTTGATATCTTGTGTTGATCCTAAAGCAAAATCCCAAAGCAGACCATTGTGAAAAAGACATATGCTTTTGGAAAGAGTACTTATTATATAAAATACTTTATATACTTAAGAGAAATGAATGCAATGTTTTTGAACACTTAATTGCATGTTATATGCAATTAAATGAAAATGTATTATATTTTAGTTAAACTTGCAAGTGCTTTTTTGACCCATACATGTAGGACCTAAGTACATTCTTGTATGTAATTTCATACATTTATTGTCTTTGAAATATGGTTAAAGTGTACTGCTTAATGTGCTGACAAGCATTTATGGTAACTGAAATATCCTTTATAACTTCTATGGAAACTTTAATTTAAAGTCCCCCTCTAGTCAATAATTTTATCCCTTAACTCATCTTTGATCACCAAAATTACATTTATTCTCCCC
>RJVU01036174.1:1867502-1898012 GCA_003731715.1 Anabarilius grahami | reverse complement strand
AACTCTACACCCTTGCCTCATTTAATATACACGAATGTATGAATATGATAATTAGCCCCGCCTCCACTCACTCGTACAAGCTCAGACGAGATCCACTTGGTCAACTTACTGAGGTAAATGCTGCACAATGGTATCGCTTTTTACAACGTCAGACACATAACGGTAATTAAATTAATTAGCTTTTTGCTTGACTATGTTATCAAACAGCTAATAATGTGTTGCTAATTTTACACAAACCATGTTCACATTCACAAGTCAGACAGCTGCCTTTCTAACAATCAGTATCCTTAGTGAAGTGAAGTGACATGTGGCCAAGTATGGTGACCCATACTCGGAATTTGTGCTCTGCATTTAACCCATCCAAGTGCACACACACAGCAGTGAACACACACCCGGAGCAGTGGGCAGCCATTGCTGCGGCGCCCGGGGACGCCACTTAAGCTGCGTTCCATTCGACAGGGTCCCTACGCAGTGTTCACTGCTCCCTACTCCCTGAGCACGGTATATCCGTTGAAGTGGACTTCGCTGGCTATAATCGCTCATTTGGAACGCACTGCAAACGTCATCAAAGAAAGTCAACGACGGTGTCGCGCAGATTATGATATAACATAAATAAAGATATTATAATTTACTTTCGAATTTAAAATTGACTCTTAACAGATTTGAAGCTGTAACTGTCATGCCATATGAAAATAAATTATCATTTGGTTAACTGTATAAATGTATTCTTAATCCACCGTCTGGGTCTCATCTCGTGCGCTTTCTTTTCCACGCGCAGCCGCATAGTAAACACTTCTGAGGTAAATAAAGTAAAATAAAAAATGACAGAGCATCAGCTGCTTTTCAACACTTTTACTTTGTCATGCCTATTCATACAATAAAATATGCAACACTCATCGCCATAACTTCATACTTTCGTTCGTATATTAATAACAACATTTATGAATACTCAAAATTCAAACGTAAATTCCTCCATCAGAGAGCCGTTTAAAAACTTTCAACGGCTCTGCTCCATGATCGTAGTTCTGACTGGTGACGCGGTGCGCAATGACAGTTGGGTAATTTTACCTCTCTACTTCCTGTGAATATCGATGTTCCCTTATTCCCTATGCCATTCGCAGTGCCCTTCGAACTGAACATGTTCGCTCCCTTCGGAATGGAATCTCACTTAAGATGGCGAAATACCCTGTTAAGTCCACTGCGCAGTCCACTTACGGTCTAATGGAACGCACCTTTAGAAACAGTTCTAACAACTAGTGTTGCTTTCAGAATTGATGATTCGAAAAATGACTAAATATCGTCGTCAACGAACCTTTATCACGTGACGAAAACGAGACGAGACGTAAATGCTGGTCATGTGACGATGACTATAATTGAACGTATAATGCAATATTGTTGACGAATAAAAACGAGACTAAATGTGGTTTACAAAATAAACACTATGCTAAAATGTCTCTTAATTTTCGTTGACCAAAACGAGACGAGATGTTATAACGTTATTTCGTCTCGTTTAGTTGCGTTATTATTATTATTTTGCAGTATTTCTGTTCCCTGTGTCTCACTTCAGGAGCTGCATCAGGTCGCACTGCGCAGACGCAGGCAACGTTACTTCCTCAAGCCCCACTCGCGGCATTATTTAGAAGATGCTGCGGTGAGTTTAGCATAAATGACAACAAACAAAGTTAAGTCTGACGCAGAGAAAGGGACCGATATGTAGGGAAATATGTAGATTTCACGTGCTCATAACTTTATGAAAAATGCACAGATCATAGAAAATGCACATCATTATTTATAGCAGATTCTTACGAAATGAATCCAAAACTATTACACAGGAAATGATTTAACATACTTGGCTAAAAACGTGTCTCATCTTTCCGAGATGCAGTGTGTATCCAATGATCCCGGGCCCATCCATGTTCGTTTTCCAACGTGGAAATGGGTATCATCTTAAAGCTTAGAAACTCGGCTTTTTAATGCATCTAATCATTTTGATAAACTCCTAACTAGTGCTGAGAAGTGCCTTTTAAACCTGAGTTTACCGTCCGTGGGCGCCATCTAGCTGCGAAAAAATGAATAACACTTTATTTAAATATACTTTATGCCACAAAATGTGAACCAGATGCAGCTCACATGTAGGAGAGAATCACCCAAAAAAAAAATTTCTCTGATCTTATTGCTTTCCTGAGATAATCCATGTCAAACTAAAAAAATTTAAAATTATAAAAATATATATAATTCTTTTTTGTCTTTTATCAGCCGTTTTTCAGCATTAAAATGTCCAAATGTAATGTCATTTATATTTTTTAAAACATTAAAAAGTGTTCTATCAAATGATACCTACCTTTTGACTCTCCTTGCTACAGTTTTGGAGTTATGAGTCTTTACTTTTTTGTGTGTCGCTCAGAAAAAGAAACTCTAAAAAAGCCTTCAGGTCTTAAAGGGTTAAGAGACATCTCAAGGCATTATAAGGTAATATCTATAAGGTAACAATAATATAATAAGATAACCTTGTTTAAAATGGGTTTGGCTAAAAGAAAATTTTAGTTTTGTCTATACTACTAGGTACTTATCCTATATTGATTGGGTTAAATAGAATTGCATTACTAAAAAGAGACTAAAATGCAATTTTCATTGACTAAAATTAGACTAAATGTCATCAGTTTTCGTCGACTAAAACTAGACGAATATAGTCATGGATAATTCTGACTAAAATAAGACTAAAATGCTCAGACTTTTAGTCGACTGAAACTTGACTAGACTAAAAAGAGTATGAACGTGACTAAAACTAATAAAAACTAAAATGACCGCTTGACACAAAGACTAGACTAAAACTAAAATTAAAACAGGCCGCCAAAAACAACACTACTAACAACTCAGAACATCAGTGGAGAAAGGCATATAGTTCATCATAACATCGTAATATACATCATACACCCACCATATTGCTAAATCTACCCGATTTTCCATATCAACAGAAAAATATACCGGGATAACCTTCTTTTGAGATCCTTCACATGGTCCGTTAATGATATGCTAGCCCGCACGTTGATGTGATTGGTTACAAGGTAGTTTGTGACGTCAGAAACACTAGCGTTTTCAAACCACGGGTTTGAGACTGTCCTTGGTTTACTGCAGTTTTTTTCTGACACATGAATTTGCACATGGTTTGTCTTAAAGCATGTTTAAAAACACCAGATAGACATATGAACAACATTAAAAACTTGATTTTCACCACAGGGTAATTACATATTATGATGAAGTTTTTTTTCTTTTGCTGAACACAAAGGAAGATATTTGGAAGAATGTCAGTAACCAAACAGATCTCACCCCCATTTACTAACATAGTATTTATTTTTCCTACTATGGTAGTAAATGGGAGGCAAGATCTGTAAGTAAAGTATACTTTTAAAACTTAAAATACACTACAAGTGCACAGTCAATGCAATTAAGCACACTTCATTTTCACAAGGGGGACTGAAGGTTTGAGAAGAAGCCTAACAATTTGTTTGACTTCCTTTCCTTAATCCCTAAAATTGGATTAGTAGATAAGAACGTTGTTGCCGGTACAACAAGGGTGTTGATTGAGGAATATGTTCTACTTTAAAATAGTTTGTTGATGGTGTATCATGTATACGCACATCACACCAATTAATCCTTCAAATGACTCCTGGACATTTCTCTTTATAATATGGGGTTTGTCAGGAGGTCCTGGGAAACGAATCAGCTCAAAAGCCGTCATTCGTAATGGGCTGCTGACCATCCCATCTGTGGATCGCTCAGATGAGGGCGAGTACATCTGCAAGGCCCTGAACACGCATGGCGAGCACACAGCCCGAGGAGTTCTCCATGTTCAAAGTACACGTCCTACACAGGAATATTTCAAGATTTACAGTGTACCAAGTTCCGGAACCTGACGAGTGAGTTCTTCTCTGCTTTTTAACTGATGTTTCAGGTACAGGTCAACCTCACGGTCTGCCCATCGTACAAGTAAGCCCTCCGCGGGTGGAACTTCATGAGGGTGAGACTTTACGGTTGTACTGCAGGGCTGTTGGCAATCCAACCCCTGCCCTTACATGGAAGAAGAGAGGTGGTTCACTGCCGCCACAGGTGAGAAACTGATTTCTCCTGTTGTCATTTATCCTGTTACTCAATGAGGCTTTTTAGGGTTGTGACATTGGTCATATTTTGCCTTGGTTTTTTTTTCCTCCTTTGAGTTTTTCTTTCTGTTTCATCCCGTGTCTTGGTGTTTGTTCAGGCAATTCCTTCTCACGGTTTCCATCAGTTTAAAAGCAACAGTCTCGATGTGTTACAGAGACGTATTGAGGAGCTACAGGTCTGTCCATCTGTCTGATGTCTGTCTCACGCGTCCCATCCCACCTGTCTCGCTTCACTCACCCTCACCAAAATCTATGTGAACTAACTGCATGATTCATTTAATCATTCATGTGACATCCATTAGATTTTAAGCATTACAAATTACTTCTGTCAGTACATACAAAATTTAGTATGCTCAGTTAACTGAATGTGCTGGTTACAGTTCTCGAAGCGTACAGTATATGCGGTGTGGTACAAAAGTCTACATTGATTCAAAATTCAAAATCTAATTTAAACCTGGAAATAAACACATTGTGATGTAAAATGAAAACAAGTGCTGCTCTCATTAAAGACGGAATGCTGAAATTGTGAAATTCATAGACAATTTTACAATTGAACTTTTCACTCAAATTGTTATCCTGATGATAAATGTATTTAAATTAGAAACCAACAGCCAAACAGAAGCAATGTCTCAATTGGACTCATTCTTTTGAGCCTCACTGTACATGTTTTTGCACCGTTAGATTTGGGTTATTCGAGATATGAGACATGGACCAATGCAACTGGAGGGCTTTGGTGTCTTGCGTACCTTGTGTCTTTGTGGGCTGGTTTGTTCTGCCTAAGAGCATTGCTGCATTGTGTCAGCTTTTCCCAGGGTGTGCTCAGGTCTTCCATGCAGCCATGCAGAAATTCTGTGTGCTTTAGCAAACCGGCCGCTTTGAAAAATTGTGAATGGTTTCAGACACTCATTCAACCAACCCAGCTCTACTGCCCTCACGCTTCACTAGGTCAGAGTTAAGCGGCTTTGCTCCTGGATAAAAAAAATATCACCCCTCCCCTCTGAATACAGTCATGTTTTCCTTTGCAGAGAGTACTCTACAGATGTAACTTACAGTTTTAGAGTTTCTATATATGTATGTGTGTATAACTATTGTGGAGATATTGACATCATAGGTGTGCTAATGGAATTCATGAATCTGTATCATCTATCCAACTTTATTTTGCACTGCTAAACTATTTTTTGCTAATGTGTAAGACTTTTGATTCATTAGCTGCTATGGGTAGATCACTAGAGGAATAACTATGGAAGCTTGTTTCCGCCTCAGAATAAAAAATATATTTGCAACTTTTTATTTCACAATTCTCGCAAATGCCAGTTTATATATAGTAATTCGGACTTTATATTTAAAAAAAAAAAAAGGCAGAATTGTGAGTTGTAATATCAGAATTGCAAGAAAAGTCAGAATTATGAGAAAAAACGTTTTTTTTTTATTCCCTGGTGGAAACAAGCTGCTATAAATAAAATAAAAAAGTGCAAACAAATACCAGTTTGCGGACTGATAATAACTAAAATAACTGGAAGCGGATGACATGGGAAATGTTCACACCTGCTCTTACATTAAAAATAAGGTGGATAATTCCTTAAAAAAACTGAGAAAGTGTTTATATGTGTACATTTGAAGGTTGATTTGCAGTTCTGGATATTTCTAGATTAAGTACTTACATGTTGTTGTAGCCACTAGCTGCTTTAAGTGTCCACTGTTATTATGTGTCTCGTTTTGTGAAATAATAAGCCTCACCAATGCCATTAACCAAATACAGGTAATTGCAGGTTAATCATCTGCTAATATAGACCTGTAGCACCATAAATGTAACACCAATAATTAATAACAATGTTATGAGGCATTAAAAATTACACCGTGTCTTAACCAGATGCGCCAAGCTTCAACCAAGAGTGTACTTGTATGTTGTAAGCTGCCGCAAACAGCACCTTTACATTTTTTCAGACATTTGGTTTGTTTCTGAGGTGTCGTGCCTGGTAGCCCCGTCCACGGTGGAACCTCATTGGATACAAATAGCATCCCAATGTGTATACTATCCATCCTAAATAGTATGTGACATTAATTTTCAAAACTATTTAGAGCAGATAGGATGGATAGTGTGCACATTGGGATGCAGGGATACAGTATATCTGAGTTAAACGGCTTGAGCAAGAAAAAAATGTAGGGTGGTTTGGGGGCTTGATTTCGTCTGTTGGGAATTTATTGGATCATCGTGGTTTGCTATTGCTGTGATCTCATGTGAGCTTGTGACCTCATGTGAGCTTGTGACATTCCTCATCAAACATGGAAGAGATGAGACTGATTGTGGAAGTTTAGAATTGAATATTATACACCATAAACGGTAAAACTATTTGTTAAAAATAAGGTGGAAATTACAATTCCACAAAAAACAGTATATTATCACTGAAGTCATGAAAATGCAAGGTTTGTGTTTTTGCTATTTTCAGCTGCAGTGCATTGCAAATGCGAGAACTTGAGAGAACTGTTCTGATTGGCTGCGTTTGTGAACGATTGTGTCCCATCATGCCTTTTTTCAGTTTTTTTCTTTTTTTCTTTCTGCATTCAGTTTGCCGCTAGTCTTGGTCAGGACACGGTGATAGCCTCATAACAAAAATCGCCTAAATTACTAAAATGCTAAACAGTAAATCTTACTACTACATTTTTAAAAGTGTATTTGCAGGTATTATATTAATGTATTTAAACTGTATTATTTAGTTTAATGTGAGTCTTGCCTCAGCAAGGTAAGTAATGAGTAAAAACTTGTTTTCTGTTGTTGATTTTCTGTTTATTCCACTACTACTGACCAAACTCACTTTGATGTTCACATAAAATAAGTCAATTTTATATATTTAGCACTTTTTACAAGGTACATTATTTCAAATCAACTTAAGAGAAAGTATTGCAGTAATAATATCTAATAATGTTAAAAATGTATCTGAAATACCCATATATTTATATCCTCCTCAGGCCCGCATGGAGCGCACTGACATCGGCACTCTCCTCATACCCAATATCAGGTCATCTGATGCAGGCACATATCTCTGTGTTGGAACCAACACTGTTGGTTCCTCAGAAGCTTATATTGAGGTCGTTGTCAAAAGAGGTGAGGCAAGCCTTCAAACTAATTTTACACTAACATATTTTTATAGGATATCATTTTAATATTGTCCTCTCACACTGATCAGGTGAAATCATCCCTTCTGGAGTCACCATCCAACCCTCTATTGCTTCTGTAATGGAGGGAGAGACAATAGATCTCAACTGCATCGTTCCAGGAACCTCTCCAGCATCTGTCAAATGGAGCAGGGCAGGCGGGCTGCTGTCATCCAATCATCAGGTTTATCTCAGTCCATTAAGAAACATATTTGTCTTGCGTGATCTCAGAAGTATCTGCGACATTAGAATTCTGGGCCGCGTGCTTAATATATGATCAATATGTGTGCTTGCATGTGTATTTGACTCAAGGTGCTGGGGACTCAGCTACGGATCCTGCAGGCCTCTGCAGATGACAATGGAGAATATATCTGTCAGGTGGAGGGTGGCCCATCCCCTCGCCAGGCTTCTGTATCTGTGTCTGTGACGTCCAGCTCTTCCCGTAAGCCCCCTTGATTTATGACAAACAGGAGAGTGCCAATGTCCATCAAAAACATTAACCAAACGCTATTTTGTAGGCAGAGGCTGTTTCATAATGTGTCATCTATCCTCATATTTTGGTTTTCCATGTATTATGTCAAAAGATAACTTATTTTTCAAGCCTATTCGTCCCACCGCTAACAGCATCTTAATATTTTGTTTGATGTTTGGTTTGTTTCTGCGGTGTTGTGCCTGGTAGCCCTGCCCACTATGGAACCTCATTGGATACAAAATTTATTTCGAGAGAGACACTATTTGTTCAATAAACCACTGTTTGATAAAAAAGAAGAAAAAAAGAAGCAATTTTATGTTTAGTTTTCTCCCCCTTCTATACCAAACCCGTACCGAACCGTCACTTCAATACCGAGGTGTGTACCGAACAGTCATGTTTGTGTACCATTACACCCCTAATACATAAGATATAGTGTTGATATAGTTATTTTTGTTAGTGCTTTCTTTACATTCTGTATTTTTAGGACTGATTTGTGTTCATCAAATATTACTTTATTAGCTACACATTCAACTTGCCTCTGAGACAGCGAATGCAGAACTAATATGAAAGGAAGAGGTCACTACTGAAGCACTAAAAGCATAACTAAACGAAAAATCTGAAGACTGCACTATGTACAACAGGCAGTTTCCCCCACCCCACAGTTTAAATGTCTGGCACATTTTTGGCCCTAGTCCTGTTTAATTTCTAACCCTGGGCCTGAAGCTGTGCGCAGTATGTGCTCACTGTATTTTGTGGTCTGATTTTGGAGTAGGCCTCCAGAGCCCCATTATCTCCATTGAGCCACATAGCGCAGCAGTGAAGCAGGGCGAGTCAGCGAGCTTCAGGTGCAGGGTTCACAGCGGAGCTCAGCCGGTGCGTTTGGAATGGAAACCCACCAACAACCAGCCTCTGCCAGGTACATTGCCGCAATTCACTGTCATGTCAGTGTAATTAAAAATATGACACCTGAATATAATTAATTTTGCTTATTTTTTTGTTTGTTTTGTAGATAACGTGAAGATTGGTCCCGACAATTCTGTCATGACCATTACCAATGCCCAGGCCAAAAATCAGGGCACCTATCGCTGTGTGGCCAGCAACTTGTTCGGAATGACTCACAGCATTGTGTCGCTCATTGTGAGAGGTATAGCAACATTTGATGCTAATTTTCAAAAGAAAAGATGGTAGAAGGGGCAATAGGGGTTTTTTGAAAACCAGTTTGGAAATAATCATTATTGCTAATTAATTTGGTGCACACTATTTTCTGAATATTTATGTTCAGATACTTTTGTTGCTCCATTCTCTTATATTTTTGTCTGATTTCATTCTTAGAATCTCCTAAGGCTGTAGTGACCCCTGTAGGACCGGTGCGAGTCAGGGTCGGCGATCCCATCAATCTCGAATGCCAGGCCGCTGGAGAGCCAAGACCCTCTGTGAGATGGCACAGATTGGACAACAACCGCAGAACTATGCTGAGCAGCCCCGTGCCTTCCGATTCTAGTGCTGTCATGCAGGTTATGGGCCGTTTGTAGTCAAGCTGTTGTTGGACTGATTTACAGAATCATTTGTCTCTGAATGTTAAAGTGTTTCATTCTATGTTTAGGTCTTAGTTGCTCGGCCAGAAGACAGTGGCACATACGTGTGCACAGCACAGAACAACCAGGGCACAACTGAGACTCGTGTAGAGGTGTTCGTAGAAGGAGGGCCTCAGGTGCCAACTGTTCCACGTGCCAGCGTCCGTGAGCCTATGATTGTTGTGGTAGAAGGATCAACTGCCACACTTCATTGTGATGCCCATGGTAGGTGCAACCGTAGGAAGCAGTAGAAAATTATGAGCGTTAAAACCCAAGCAGACATTAATATATCTATATAAAAGAGTGTGCTTTTAAAGCTCTTGTATCTTACCTAAAGGATTCCCAAAGCCCACCATCATATGGTCTAAAGAACGGTCTTCTCTGCCTTGGAGACACAAGATAGTCGACAACAGCCTGGTCTTACCTAATGTGGGCCGTCAGGACTCTGGTCAATATGTCTGCAATGCCACTAACCACATGGGCACCAGTGAAGTCACCATCATGCTGGAAGTCGACAGTGAGCTTTAATCATTTATAGAGATGATCGTTGTTCATCTGATGCACATTCAAACATTATTATTTGATTCTTCAAAAATTATTTTCTTATCCCTCAAGGCAAATGCATGTACTTGAAGCTAAATCGTATACGATATTAAGACTTAAGAGAATAAATATTTAAAAACATATATAATGCATCCTTTATGAACAAATTTGGAGACCATGTCAAAGATTTATCATCACTAAATTATTATATCATTAATATTATTTATCATCATCACTAAATACATCATTTTCTTATTCAGTATTTTTGTCTTGTTTGCCAGAAAACAAATCTAAATGTCCCTATAACACAATAAATGTACATAATTTAAACATTTCTTAATATATTAATACATTTACAATAATATATCTTGAATTCATTTATTACTCAATGGCCAAACTTTTTTTTCTTGTTTTAAGCATAATCTTTACAAAATTATGTGAGATTTAAGCTTAAAACAAGATGCCAGTTGGGGAAATATGCAATATTTACTAAATTATATATATACACAACCGTTCAAAAGTTTGGGATTAAACGATTTTTAATGTTTTTAAAAGAAGTTTCGTCTGCTAACCAAGACTACATTTATTTAATTAAAAATACAGTAAAAACAGGAATATTTTGAAATATTATTACAATTTAAAATAACTGTTTTCTATTTGAATATATTTTACAAAGTAATTTATTCCTGTGATGGTAAAGTTGAATTTTCAGCATCATTACTCCAGTCTTCAATGTGAAACGATTCTTCAGAAATCATTCTAATATGCTGATTTGCTGCTCAAGAAACATTTCTGATTATTATCAATGTTGAAAACAGTTGTGTACTTTTTTTTCAGGATTCCTTGATTAATAAAAAGTTCAAAAGAACAGCATTTATCTGAAATACATAGCTTTTGTAACATTATACACTACCGTTCAAAAGCTTTTGGAACATTATACACTACCGTTCAAAAGTTTAGGGACAGTAAGAATTTTTATTTAAATTTTTTTGAAAAGAAATTAAAGAAATTAACACTTTAATTCAACAGGGATGCATTCAATCATTCAAAAGTGACTGTAAAGACATTTATAATGTTACAAAAGATTATATTTCAGATAAATGCTGTTCTTTTGAACTTTTTATTAATCAAGGAATCCTAAAAAAAAAGTACACAACTGTATTCAACATTGATAATAATCAGAAATGTTTCTTGAGCAGCAGATCAGCATATTAGAATGATTTCTGAAGAATCGTGTCACATTGAAGACTGGAGTAATGATGCTGAAAATTCAACTTTACCATCACAGGAATAAATTACTTTGTAAAATATATTCAAATAGAAAACAGTTATTTTAAATTGTAATAATATTTCAAAATATTCCTGTTTTCACTGTATTTTTAATTAAATAAATGCAGTCTTGGTTAGCAGACGAAACTTCTTTTAAAAACATAAAAAATCGTACCGATCCCAAACTTTTGAACGGTAGTGTATATATAAATTCTCTTGCACAATTGTATTTTTTAGTTACACAAGTGAATTGATTTTGATTTTTATTTTGCTTTAGTTTAGATATTTATACAGGAAAACAAGTTTTTTTTTGGACAAGCTGCTGTCCAAATTCCTCAAACAAGTGTGAAGCATATTTTCCTTTTCTTGTAAAGCTCTCTAACATGAGCCAGCTGTAATTATCCAACATCCTCTAACTGACATTTCTTTGGTTGGAGCAGCCCCACCCTATGCCACTTCCTTGCCCGATGACGTGTCAGTGCGAGTGGGTGAAGTAATCCGACTGCAGTGCCTGGCCCATGGCACCCCACCCCTGGGTTACGAGTGGACTAAGGTCAACGGCAGCTTGCCTCAAACTGCTCAGCTGCAAGGAGGAGACCTCCAGATCAATCTGGCCAAGGAGAACGATGCTGGGACATACAAGTGTGTGGCCAGCAACAAGGTTGGCAAGAGTGAAGCACTGGCCAAAGTCTCTGTCCGATGTGAGTATTGTCATTTCAGTATCATGCATACATCATGCATTCTCTCAATCTCTCAAGTGATCATCAGATGAATTCTCACTAGCATTCAGCTTGACCTCTGACCCCTGTGTCCTGCAGCACCCCTGTCAGTGAAAGTGTCCCCACAGGTGGAAGTGAAGGCTCTGGGCAGTGCTGTGGAGTTTACCTGTGCTGCTAAAGGAGGGTCTCAGATTGAGATTGAGTGGCTGAAGGAGGGAGGAGTTCTCCCGCCAAATCATCACATTAAAGACGGAGTCCTCAGGTGAGTGACATTATCTGAAATGAACACTGACTATCAAACACTTAACATCAAAATTCTGGTTAAATAAACATTACATCAAAAAAAGAGAAACCAAAGACAATTCTATTTTGTATTTTTACATTAACTATGTAATGTTCTATTTATTAAAATCAAGTATAAATCTGTAAATTTAGTTTTTTGAAGCATTTTTACATTTACAAAAAATAACCAAAGGCATTAACAATTTAAACTATATATATATATATATATATATATACATTAGTATGAAATGATGTTCAGCTGTTCTTTTTAATAGTCTAATTATTTTCGGATCATGTGTCATCAAGCTCGGTAAACACTGTCACAGACACGAAGATGTACCTTTAATTTCACCAAGATAATTGCTCACTAAAAAACAACAACAAAAAAACAGTCATGTTTTCAGGCCATTTCAAGTTTGATTTTGATGTGACAAAGCTGTGATGATATCTAAGTGGGTGAGTTGTTTACTTTTTAATTAAGCTTCCCATTAAGCCATAATGTAGCTCATTCAGACTGATTCGCGAATGCGCATAAAAACAAGAGGCGGGATTTATCTCCATTCGTATCCAGTCATAACCGATCATATCCAATCAAAGCGGAATGGAGGCATTGCCTCTTCTCAAGTGACTTTCACCCATTCATTCATCACCCACCAAAGCCTATACTCGCTTTAGGGGTCTGTTGAAACTCACTGGGCTCAGAGGAGGCATGAGAGACGCAGACTCCCGCTGTAACTGTACCTGTTGGTGGCACTGTTGGACAGTGTTACTTTAGAAAAATTAGTGATTTATACACTTTTTAATGTCACATTTTGTAATATTTGCATTGTCTTATTTTTGTAATGTGGATTATTTTCTTATCCAATTTTTTGAGGAGGCACTGCCTCCCTTGCCTCTTTGGAGGAAACGCCCCTGCTGTGTATCCTTTATTCATAATCTTTGTTATTATTTGTGCAGAATTGAGAACCTTGAGCAAAGCAATGAGGGAATCTACACCTGCAGAGCTACAAGTCTGTTTGGACAGGCTCAGGACAGTGCTAAACTCACCATTCAAGGTCCCTTATGATACCCAAGATACAATATGTTTCCAAATCTTGGGTTAACTAAACTTTAAAACCCACTGACTTTGTGCTTTTTGTTTTCACAGCTCTACCCAAAGTGAAGATCAACGTGCGCACGTCAGTACAGACGGTGATGGTGGGCAACTCAGTGGAGTTTGAGTGCCATGCAATCGGTGACCCAGAGCCCACAGTGCGCTGGAGTAAAGTGGGAGGCTCTCTTCCTGATCACGTGGAAGTAAGAGGGAACATCCTGAGGATTGATCAAGTGACAGAATCAGATTCTGGACAGTACCGCTGCACGGCCACTAATAATGTTGGCTCGGAGCATTCCCATGTGGTCCTTAATATCCAGTGTGAGTACATTATTATATCCAGGATGTTTATGATGTTTCTTTTGCCATTGTGTATTATGTAACACCTTAAAAAAACACATCAAGCTCAGGGTTTCTACAAATAGTCTCATATTGCAATGCACAGTATTAAAGGGAAATGCTTTGGATGTAACTGAACCCTGATTCCTGAAACCTGTGCACCTTGTAGCCTTGCCTCAGATTGCTGCACAGCCTGAGGCAAAGGAAGTGACAGTTGGCTCTGATGCGGTTTTGCCCTGCATCGCATCTGGATACCCAGTCCCAACCATCACATGGTCAAAGGTAACCCTTATGTTTCATGGCTAAACTCGACTTAATTCTTGACCTAAATCCATATGTTCACACAGCAGCATATTACAGTTGTCAGTCCTGTTTAGAGTTCTAAATATGGTTCCATTCACTTCAGAAAGTGATTATTTGACCTCATTTTACAGGTGGATAATGAGTTGCCCTCTAAGTGCAGACAGGATGGACATGTCTTAACAGTCCCTGGTGTCACACACTCAGATGCAGGAACATATGTGTGTACAGCTGCTAATAAGCAGGGGAAAGTTGAGGCCTTCACCAGACTCAATGTTCATGGTTAGTTATATATTATGCAAGTCCGTTCTATCTGCAGTTACATATGTTTTTTGTTTTTTTTCCAGTGTAGATCTTAAGTGACAATGCTGCTTGTCTGAAATTGTGGCTTTGTGATGGCAGCACTGATTTCACCTGTATGGTTGGATAATAGACAAGTATAGTTCTGCTTAAACATCTAGACATGCACATCTGGTTAAAGGATTAGTTCACTTTGAAATGAAAATTAGCCCAAGCTTTACTCACCCTCAAGCCATCCTTGGTGTATATGACTTTCTACTTTCTGATGAACATAATCGCAGAAATATTAATAAATATTCTGACGCATCCAAGCTTTATAATAGCAGTTATAGGGATCAATGAGTATGAGCTGAAGAAAGTGTCTCCATCCACATCCACCCAAATATCTATATTTAAAAGTTATAAAGTCAAATATGTAGCTTCCGCCAGACCACCTTCCGTATTGAAGTTACGAAGAAAATGTAAACTGGCGTCACGTCAGTTACACTTTTTCCGTAAGTTGAATGTCTCCATCCACATCCACCCAAATATCTATATTTAAAAGTTATAAAGTCAAATATGTAGCTTCCGCCAGACCACCTTCCGTATTGAAGTTACGAAGAAAATGTAAACTGGCGTCACGTCAGTTACACTTTTTCCGTAAGTTGAATACGGAAGGTGTAGGACGTAGCGTAAGCTTTGTGAACTGCAAGAGTTTTACTCTTTCTGTGTATGTTGAATACGGAAGGCGGCTTGTGCGGAAGCAAGATATTTTACTTCATAACTTGTTATATATGGATATTTGTTTTACACAAATGCATCGCTTTGCTTCAGAAGGCGTTTATTAACCCTCCGGAAACGTGTGGAGTACATGTTTATAATGGATAGATGTTAATGAAAGCACTTTCTTCATCTCATACTCATTGATCCCTATCACTGGCATTATAAAGCTCGGATGCGTCAGGATATTTATTAATATTTCTGCGATTATGTTCATCAGAAAGAAGAAAGTCATATACACATAGGATGGCTTGAGGGTGAGTAAAGCTTGGGCTAATTTTCATTTCAAAGTGAACTAATCCTTTAAGTGTCATTTAGCAGATATTTTTATCCAAAGTGACCTACGAAATGTTGCTTTCAGGGGTCAAGCATCTTGTAGAGTGGAGATTTGGAAACATTCACAACCAAGACAAGTTTTTCATGAGCTATTTCTTCCACTGAAGAGTTCCTGAAATGTTCTACTGCTTGTCTCTCTAACATTTGGTCTGTGTTCATGTGGTCTTCCAGAAAGAGTGATGCCCTACTTCACCCAGGAGCCTCTCTCGTACCTCACACTGCCCACCATCAAAAACTCCTACAAAGCATTCAGCATTAAAATTACCTTCAGGCCGGACAATGTTGATGGTAAGGACCCTCAAAACTGCAAGATATTTCTCTGCACCAAAGCTGTTTTAAGTATACACAGTTAAAAAAAAAATATTTTTTTTCATGTTAAAGTGTTAAAGGGATTGTTAAACCGAAAATAAAAATTCTGTTACTCACCTTTATGTTGTTCCAAACTTGTATGACTTTCTTTCTTCTGTGGAACAGAAAATGAGATATTTTGAAGAATCTTCCTGCTGGTCTTTTTCATAATGACCGTGGCTCATTGTAAGGAAACCACCTGCTTAAAGATTCTTTAAAATGTCCAACTGCTTGTTCCACAGAAGAAAGGAAGTCATACAGGTTTGGAACATCATGAGAATTTTTATTTTTAGAATATCTTTCTGTTTAAAGGTAATGATCAGTGTTACATGAACTACATGAAGAGCACACTGTTTCAAAAATTTTTAGTCCTTGTATGTAAACTCAATTATTCTTTTTGTTCTTTACCCTCCTTCATCTCTCTTTGGTATAAAGGGCTCATTTTGTATGCCGGTGAGTCTGCTTGCTTGCCTGAGAGCATATGCTGCAAGATTTATTAATGCCATGCAGCAGTGCAGCTCAGCATACTCTCATTGGGCCCTTAGAAGGGCCCTAACGAACATATGCAGGCATGACAATACCTTATGATGTTCATCAAGGCACTTCTGCTTCTCATTGAGTTGGTTGCAGCATGAAGCCGGAATGTTATCATGAACCGACTGAAGCTTTTACACCTTTTACAGTTATACAGCATTTTGTCTTAATAAAAAGTATTAAAAAACCCTGAAAAATAAAATTAATTGTTATAGATGCTACAAGAGAATTTAGGCATCACGACATTCTAATGTATAGTATTAAAAAAAATGTAATGTAAAATATAATATACAATATCAATCGATGCCAATAATTAGGGTGGGATTATCAAATTGCAAAGGCTGCAATTTAGTTTTGCGGGGGCCTGGCCCAACCAATTATTCATTATAAAAATGTAAAGCCATATTCATATAATCATAAAATTTTGGCCACTACAAACAAGCACAGCAAAACAATTTTTTTTAAATCACAATTTTTATTTTTATTTTTTTCCACCAAATTGTGAAGCCCTATCAATAAATAAAAAAATCGCTAATATCTGCCGATAACTAATATGGTAACAATACCTCCCTACATGAAATAAAACTGAAGATTATGTTTCGGCAAGCTTATCAGTGGTTCTTTTTGAATGCTAATAACCCAGAGGGCATGATCTATACCAGTGGTTCTCAAAAGGTTTTGCTTCAGAATCCTATTTTGAACCCCAAGCAGTGATCCAACACAGTGCCAGTACCATTTTTTGTGTCTCAACCTATCAATTGAGAGCCACTGGTCTGTACTACCCCATCTGATTATGCCCATGTGATGGAGACAGGGCAGAGTCAGGGCATGTGCCCATGCATGTGGCTTGCGTTGGTAGTGACTGGCATTGTGAGATGCTGAACATGGCAGCAGCTTTTCCCTCAGCATGCTGCTTCACTTTCAGCTTAAAAAAGGGCTTTGTGCATTGGCAAGCTCCATGGTTAGGTAGGGCGAAAGCCGCATTAGACTTATCTTTTTTCTTTCATGTCCAGGTATGATCATTTATAATGGACAAAAGAAGACCACAGGTGCTGACTTCATATCTTTTGGGTTGGTGGGCGGCCGCCCTGAATTCAGGTGCATTACCTTTCAATATCATACCAATCTCAGAGAACATTTTTCTTCTGAAACTGGATATGTTCATTTTTTTATATGATGTTTCAAATGTGCATATTTTACTTCCACAGGTTTGATGTGGGCTCTGGGATGGCAACTATTCGTTACCCTACTCCCATTAAACTGGGCGAGTTTCACACAGTGCAGCTCTATAGGAATCAGACTCAGGGCTCTCTTATTGTGGATGGAGAAGCTCCTATAAATGGATCCTCACAGGTGCATATTCTTCTCTCCAGCTCCCTTATAAATGTGCTGTTTTGTGGTTGTATGATGGCAGTTAAGCAAATGGGAAAAATGTTGTGTGTCCGAGCAGGGAAAATTCAAGGGCCTGGATCTGAATGAGGAGCTTTTTGTAGGCGGTTATCCAAACTATAGCATGCTTGCTAAAACTGCAGACCTCAAGACAGGGTTTGTTGGTGAGAAAACCCTTAAGTTATTCTGTGCCATATGACTTTCATAGGAAAGAATCAGTTATAGCTTTCATATAAATTGCCTTCTTTCACTGAGTTTTGGTCTTTCTTTAAGGCTGTATCAAACAGCTGATTATCCAAGGTGATGAGGTCATTTTCAAGGACCTTGATAAAAGTTCCACTGGAGTTTCGAATTGTCCCACCTGCAAGGACCGCCCATGTCAGGTATACAACGACCTCAGTATTTGGTATTTGGACACTTGTGTGAGTCACATAAGTATGTGTGAATTTCATTGCTGAAGAAACAAAATATTAAGTAGCATGTGATGCTAGTCCTTAGGACTAATGTCACTTTTCTTGGCGCAAACCACAGTAATCTTAAGTAAATGAATAAAGTCAAATACTTGTCCTTTTTTGTCATAAATAATTTTTGTCTCTAACTTTTTGGGCCAGTGTATGTTTTTTTGTGTTATTGGCCTGTGAAAACTGATTACCTAAAGTAATGTGTGTGTTTCAGAATGGTGGAGTGTGTGTGGATTCTGTAGCCAGTCTCTACAAATGCAGTTGCCAGAGAGGATTCACAGGGAGCAACTGCCAGCATCACTCGTCCTTGCACTGCCACACAGGTCAGAATTTGTAAAAGCAGGATCAGGATTTGTAAAATGAACAAACAGCATCACTCTTTATATTTATAAGCTACGTTTCCATCCAAAGTTGTGGGCAAAATTAGACTATCACATAAAACATTTGCGAATAAAACACTGTTTCCATACCATGTTCAAGAGAACACAAACATATTCTTTTTGCCCTCGACCACAACAGAGGCCTGTGGACCAGATGCCACCTGCATTAACCGCCCCAGTGGTTCGGGCTATGACTGCCGCTGTCACTTGGGCAAGTCTGGAGTGAAGTGCATGGATGGTAATGCTCCATATCCATTCACATGTAAAGTTCCCTGAGCACTTTAAGCTCAACTGTGGTTCTCACTTAACCTCTTCTTGACAATCCCAGGTACTCTGGTAACGACACCATTGTTTGATGGAGACGAATCTTACATCGCATATCCTCCTCTCACTAATATTCATAATGACCTCCGCATCGAGATGGAGTTTAAGCCCATGGATGTAGATGGGCTGATGTTCTTCAGCGGAGGCAAAAAGATGAAAGTGGAGGACTTTGTGGCATTATCCATGGTAGACGGACATGTCGAGTTCCGATATGAACTTGGTACAGGTGAGAGATCTGATGATCAAATAATGACATATATTTTGCAACCAAAAAAAAATTTTTTTCTTTGTGATGGTCAATGAAAGGAAGTGCTTGAGTTTTGGAAAATGTTGATCATCACCTTCAAGAGGCCAAACTAAATATTGTGTTAATAATAAATGGTTTATTTTCTATTAATTTGATATAATGTTTACAACCCTGTTACCCAAATTTTGAAAACAAAGATCCTGTGTTGAGTGGTTTTATTATTTTAAAGCAATAAACATTAAATAAACAACAAAACTAAAAACATATAAATATATATTCTAAATCATAATTTAAATCAATATGAAAGTACTTAATTAAAATTAGTGCTGTCAAATCGCTTAATCGTGATTAATCACTTCTAACATAAGATTTTGTTAATATATATGTGTGTATGTGTATGTATATACACACATACATATTTACAAACTTTAATGTTAGATGTGATTAATCGCAATTAATTGATTTCATCATATATATACAGTATATACACACACTATATATATACCACACATATATTATATATTTATGAACATTTATGTTAGATGTGGTTAATTGTTTTGACAGCACTATTAAAAATGTTTGTTTACTACTATTAATTCATTCCTGTAGATTATATATAAAGTTATAATTATATATAAATTAAGTTATAAATGTCTGTCTATAAATTATTTTTTTATTATCTATAAATTATTTATAAATTCATTCATTCAATTGATTGTCACTATTATGTCATTGGTTTGATTTTAATTATTAAATACAGTCAAAAAGATCAAGACCTCTGATGTGGGATAGGCCAATATCACCATTTTAAGAGGATGATACAGATATTTGATGCATTTACCTATTTTTCATGATAGGTTACTGTTATGTTAGATAGTAGTTAATGTATCTAAAGTTTTACAAATTTAAAAAAAACCTGAATATTTGTGCCTTTTAATCCTTAATAAAAAGGATGGTCAGAGGTCTTGATCTTTAAGAAAAAAAAAAGTTATTAAAAGTTAAAAGTAATTGGATACTAAAGTAAAAAAGTATCTCCTTACCTGAGCGCAAAGGTAACCTTACAGATATTGAAACCTAGAAGCTGTATATAATGCCTTGATACCATCCAATTTAAGCTAAATACGCTTTCCTGTCCGTGCTCTCAGGTCAAGCTGTTCTGCGCAGTCAAGATACCGTGTCTCTGGGTCAGTGGCATCGTGTGGTGGCCGAACGGCTCAATAAAGACGGCTCCTTGAAGGTGGACCATGCACGAGAGATCACAAGATCCTCTCCAGGCAAGGCCCAAGGCCTTAATATCCACACACCCATGTATCTAGGAGGAGTGCCCAGCATGGACATCTTGCCCAAACCTGCAAATGTTACCATGCTGTTTGATGGATGCATAGGAGAGGTGAGAATGTATTCCATTGTATTGTTGTTTGCATTACAGCCCACAGTCATGTTTGGAAATTGAATGGTGTCTTTTGTTTATCTTTACAGGTCTTCATCAATGGAAAGAAAGTGGATCTCTCTTACAGCTTCACTGAGAGTAGAGCCATCAGCCAGTGTAAAGATGGCAGCCCATGTGACCGCAGGCCTTGTCTGAACGGAGGCACCTGTATGCCCAGTGCTGAGTATGAGTACCAGTGCCTCTGCGCTGAAGGATACGAGGGTGAGTTGCTCAACCAACTTTCAAGTAGAGATCTTAGTAGAGAAGCATAATATAATATTGTGTGTAAGGTGTTAAGCAACTGAATGCCAGTGGGCAGGGATATTGACCAAGATAGTACTTGGTATTGGATCGAAAAGAAGTGGCTTTGCTCATCCCTACTGTCAAAGTCGAAGTGATGTTTATGCTTAGCCTGCTAAGGCTCTAAAAATAAGAATTGTTTAATCTAGATTTCTTTCCATATTTACCCATTCTTCTTGCAGGTGACCGTTGTGAAATAGTGAGGGACACCTGTCGAGATTCTTCACAGTGCCAGAATGGTGGCAGCTGTGTGAATAACCAGTGTGTGTGTCTGGCCGGCTACACGGGGCGACACTGTGAGAAAGGTCAGTTCATAACTGCTAGATGTTTAACACACTCTTTCTATCCAAAGTCAACTTAAGAACATATTATAAAGGGAGAATGGTGCTAGTTATTATATTTATCAATGCAGGTTTTTTTGAAGCACACATACCTTAGTCTTGGGCAAAATAAAGTTAACTTTATTGCACATAAATGCACATTTCCACTGTTATTGCTATGACAAAAAAAAATCAAAGAACAGATACAGTTCACTTGTGACCCAAATAGCTATATGAGCATAAATATGATGATGTTGAAATGTTAGTTTGGAGAATTCACAAAAAATTATTCTATTCCTGGTCTTTCATACAAGTGTTATTTTAGAATTTATTAATATTCTCAATTATCTTTTATTTTTTGGTTTTCATTCTAATTTTACTTCTTTTCTTTTTTTTCTAGCTTTATTAGTTTTAATTTTAGTACTTTAGTTTAAACTACTTAGTACTTTAGAGCTTAATGTTATTTCAGGTTTTCTCAGCTAACGGAAATAATTTAATAGTTTTAGTTTTTGTTAACAAAATCATGTCTTAAATAATGTCACTTAAGATGAGATAAACACGCATCTAACCAACACTAATATATGTGCAATGTGACTTTAAATTGCTTTATTATTATTATTTTTGTCTCTTTACGCACCTTTTGAATCATTTGTCATTTAACAGAATTCACTTTCTCTGTGGGAGTAAAGACATTTCTCTGTAGTTTCATAGCATTAAACTGAAGCACAGCTGTAAGTGATTCATCATAAAGCACCATAAGGAAATAATTGTCCGTTCTCCATAACGTACCGTATCGGCTGCCTAACGTCATCCAGCAGTAGCGTGTTGGCCGGTGAAAGGCCACATGTGAATGTATCTCACCCCTGCACTCTCATGGCTATATCCCACACACACAGGGCAGGAGTCCAGCTTCACCGAGGCGCTGTGGAATTTGGAGGGTAGTGGGGGAAATGGTACAGTATGACTACAATCTGCCTGACATGCTCGTCACTAACCAGGGGAGAGCGTCCTCCTCAGGGCCCCCCTTAGCCCATCTAACACCACAAATAAAACAACAACAACAAACCGCTACAATGGGGAAAAAACAAGCAAGACAGGAAGTGAAGCATTTTAGGGGTCTGTTTACAGAGCTTTTATTAGGACCATCAGAAGCAATGTCAAGCACGTTTCAAATGCATTTTTTTTTATTTCCTCAGTGTTATTAAAGGATTAGTTCACTTTAAAATGAAAATTACCCCAGACTTTACTCACACTCAAGCCATCCTAGGTGTATATGACTTTCTTCTTTCTGATGAACACAATCTGAGTTGTATTAATTATCCTGACGCATCCAAGCTTTATAATGGCAGTGAACGGGACCAACAAGTATGAAGCTCAAGAAATGCATCCATCATAAATGTACTCCACGCAGCTCCGGGGGGTTAATAAAGGCCTTCTGAAGCGAAGCGATGCATTTGGGTAAGGAAAACGTATATATTTAACAAGTTATAAAGTAAAATATCTAGCTTCCGCCAGACTGCCTACCATATTGAACTTACGAAAAAGTGTAACTGACATCGCATCAGTTATGCTTTTTCCGTGAGTTGAATACGGAAGGCGTAGGACATAGCGTAAGCGCTTTGAAATGTGAGAGTTTTACACTTTCTTCGTAAGTTGAATACAGAAGGCTGTCTGGTAGAAGCTAGATATTTTACTTTATAACTTGTTAACTATGGATATTTTTCTGACACAAACTCATCGCTTTGCTTCAGAAGGCCTTTATTAACCCCCTGGAGCCGTGTGGAGTACGTTTATGATGGATGGATGCACAAGCATTATAAAGCTTGGATGCGTCAGGATAATTATTAATATAACTCTGATTGTGTTCATCAGAAAGTAGAAAGTCTTACACACCTAGGATGACTTGAGGGTGAGTAAAGCTTGGGCTAATTTTCATTTGAAAGTGAAATAATCCTTTAATTTAAATCCTTTTAACAAGAAAATAAGAACAATGTTTAAAAGCTTACTGATAATGATGCCTTGTAAATAGATCCCTGAAATAATGTGGGAAATAAATGAATGGTCTCATCTGCACTCTCCACTCAATTGGTTACTGTGTCCTCTGTCAAGTTTTAAATGTAATGTTGAGGGGGAATTCTGTGTCTTCGTTGTAAAACGCTGAAGGTTATGGTACTTTTTGGTGCAGTTTTTGTGGGTAATGTTATAATTGTGATTGCTGCAACACCGTGAGATTTTCTTAAGGCAAACATATACATAGAATTCCCCTTTAGCATCTCCTGAGGCGTCTTGTCCGGTCAGTCACTCGGCCTCTCGCTGCAGTTTCAATTTGTCATCTCTTTCTCATTAAATCCTTGTTTCTCTTTGCTGCGAAACCAACAACCAACATCTTTTCCGCTCTGGCACTGTCACCTACAGCAGCGTCTGTAAATAAAATGTCCTCACACTGTGAACAAACACGTGTTTTTAGTTACTAACCACCGAATGTCCTTCATATACACACTTGAGCTGACTACACAGGTGAGTTTACGTCCAGAAACACTGAGCATGAAGCACTTATTGATGAACTGCCCGAGGGTTATTACGTGGTTCAAGAGAATGCTTTGTGAGGAATGCACAGTGTTGTTCTCAACTGTGAATGTTACTTCAACAGCAATGTGTATTTGCATTAATTTTCATTCATATCATGGATATAAATTAAATGTATGTTGGATTTTATCTGTAGTTTTTTGTGAATTGCTCTTGATGCACATGTATTTTTCTCACAATGCAACAAGCCTGTTATTTGGGATCATGCATTTATAACTTATAAAGATACATAATAATTAATCGGGTCAAATGCGTTTTAAAGGTGCAGTAAGCAATTTCTGAGATTGGACCGAGCAGCACAACACACTTGTACCCAATCAGCAGTAGGGGGCGTCTCCACTCATGATGGGGGAGGAGAGAGAGTCAGCAAGAGGGAGATTTGGATAAATACTGTAGAAAGAGAGATCGCTGAGAGACATTACAAAAGAGAAAGGAGGAGGTGGTCTGAGTTCGGTTGCACTCGAACTGTGGCATAGTTCACATGAATATGGAAGCAACATGGACTCTGGTGCGCACTTAGTAAAGTAACCTGCGCATGCATTTTAGCCGATTACAATGTATTTATTTAAAGGTGCCCTAGAACCCTTTTTCACAAGATGTAATATAAGTCTAAGGTGTCCCCTGAATGTGTCTGTGAAGTTTCAACTCAAAATACCCCATAGATTTTTTTTATTGTTAAATTTTTTTGCCTATTTTGGGGCATAATTAAAAATGCGCCGATTCTGTACATGTCCCCTTTAAATGCTTGCGCTCCCCGCCCCCAAGTTTGCGACTCTACAATACATTGCATAAAACAAAGTTCACACAGCTAATATAACCCTTAAAATGGATCTTTACAAAGTGTTCGTCATGCAGCATATCAGATCATGTAAGTATAGTATTTATTTGGATGTTTACATTTGATTCTGAATGAGTTTGATAGTAGCCTATTTGTGGCTAACGGGGCTAAAGCTAACATTACACACTGTTGGAGAGATTGATAAAAAATGAAGTTGTGTTTATGAATTATGCAGACTGCAAGTGTTTAATAATGAAAATAATGACGACTCTGGTCTCTGTGTCTTTAACCACATTTAACAGTACATTAGCAAAATGCTAACGAAACATTTAGAAAGACAATTTACAACTAAAATCACTAAAAATATCATGATATAATGGATCATGTCAGTTATTATTGCTCCATCTGCCATTTTTCGCTATTGTCCTTGCTTGCTTACCTGCATAAAGTCTGTTGATTCGGCTGTGCAGCTCCAGACGTTAATACTGGCTTGTCTAATGCCTTGAACATGGGCTGGCATATGCAAAATTTGGGGGCGTACATATTAATGATCCCGACTGTTGCGTCACAGTCGGTGTTATGTTGTGATTGGCCTGTTTTTCAGTGGTCTTTTGCACAAATCAAATTTACATAAGAAGGAGGAAACAATGGTGTTTGAGACTCACTGTATGTCATTTCCATGTACAGAACTCTAATTATTTAACTATGCCGGTAAATTCAATTTTCAATTCTAGGGCACCTTTAAATAAAACAGATGTAAGAGATGATAGTGTTGATGATTTACCTTGGATTCGAGCGAGAGTTAGCTTGCAGTGTTTTCGCATGTTGCGAGTGCAATCAGAGCGGCAAATGAATGGCAATCAGCTGTCTCCTTAAAATAGTCTGCAAGCAATGCCGTCTATGTGCGACGCACGTACAGTAAACCCAAGTGTTGTTTACTCTGCTGCACATAATAGCACCAAAAACACAATTTATTGACCCATGTTCTGTTTTCTATCATGCGCCGTGCACGTTTGTGATGACGTAAGATGAACGCAAATGCACCAGGTTTTGGTAGAATCAAGTTTAGTGTGAAATAGGGCTGGGCGCTGACAAGCCACGCAATATCGCGTTCATTATCGAAGGCGATTCATCTGCGATATGAACGCGATATTGCGTAGCTTGTCAGTGAACTATGGCTCTGTCTATTAAATGCCGCTCCATTTTAAAGCAGGTGATGGTGATTTAGCGGTAATCAGGGAACCGGCTTTACTGACGAAAAGCGCGTGACAATCGCATGCGATATATCGCCCAGCCCTAGTGTGAAACCAGAACAACGCTGCGGGGGGCACCGGGAACAATCGCGCCCGGGTTCGGACCGCAGCAAACGAGCCCAGTGTAAGAGCCCCCTTAGAAAAGCTTTCCAGTGCTAGAGAGACCTAAGTGGGAAGGCCTGAAAACGGATGCCGAGGTTGTGTTGTTTCTGCTTCATACATGAGTAACAGGTTTTGCTATGTTTCACAGAACCAAGATATGCTGTTGATGTAATGTTAGCTATAGTGACAGAACAGTTTTGAGTGTCATTGTTTGTCTGGAGCTGGTGTGCTGCTGGCGACTAACAACCAACTCTTGCTTGTATGTATTTATGTGTACTGTATGCTCATTTTTGTTCTTGTTGTTCTTTTGTCATCTTCGCTACTTGTTCACGAAGCATTTTACATTGTTTCATTTCAAATACCAACAGTGTTTCTTTAGAAATCGCTTACTGCACCTTTAATGTAGTCAGGGGTCAGTTCTGTTCATTGTCTGTTTATTCTGCTATTTGGTGAAGCTCCACAGGGTGGTAGTATAACCCAGAAAATTGGCACCTCTTTGCAGTTTGAGATTACGTTTTTGGTTTCTCTTTTGCAGATTCTCCCATTGAATATTCTGCATATTTCCATAATAATGGATATCTGGCCCTTCCAAAGCCCATGTTCCCACGAAGGTGAGGGCACTCCATATGTGAAACTATTTAGAACTGTGTTCAATGTTCTTTTTGCTTTTAACTGACTTAATTAGCCATTTAAATGAATGCTGTCAAGTTCAGCAGTTATTATTGTAGGAAACCTGGTGTTTTTGTTTTCTAAAGATGAGTATTTATTGTTTTGTTTTGTTTTATCAGTGCTGTCAAGCACTATTGACTGTTTGATTTGTTTCAGTGCTCCTGACTCTCCAGAGACCATTGAGTTAGAAATCAACACTGTGTCTAAAGACGGCCTCATCCTGTGGCAGGGAGTGGTATGTTTGTACACATGAGCCCCCTACTGGATCTTACGACACATGCACTCAGGGTTCAAAATTAATAACATTTACTGGCCAAATACTGTATATTTCTTAAAGGGTTAGTTTTCCCTAAAAGTCGTTCTACACCCGTAAGACCTTCGTTCATCTTTGGAACACAAATTAAGATATTTTTGATGAAATCCGATGGCTCAGTGAGGCCTCTATTGCCAGCAATGTCACCGAACCTTTCCGAACCTCCCAGAAACGTACTCAAAACATATTTTAAAACGGTTCATGTGAGTACAGTGGTTCTACCTTAATATTATAAAGTGACGAGAATACTTTTTGTGCACCAAAAAAAACTAAATAACGACTTTTCAACAATATGTGATGGCCGATTTCAAAACTGCTTCGAAGCTTAACGAATCATTTGTTTCTAATCAGTTGTTCGGAGTGCCAAAGTCACATGATTTCAGCAGTTTGGCAGTTTGATACATGATCCGAATCACTGATTCGAAACAAAATATTCGTTAAGCGTCGAAGCAGCGTTTTGAAATCGCCCATCACTAGATATTGTTGAAAAGTTATTTAGCTTTTTTTGGCACACAAAAAGTATTCTCATCGCTTTATAATATTAAGGTTGAACCACTGTAGTCACATGAACTGTTTTAAATATGTTTTTAGTCCCTTTCTGGATCTTGAGAGGTTCAGTGACATTGCCTGCAATAGAGGTCTCACTGAGCCATCAGTGAGACCTCTATTGCATATATTCGGATTTCATCAAAAATATCTTAATTTGTGTTCCGAAGATTAACGAAGGTCTTACGGGTGTGGAACGACACGAGGGTGAATAATAAATTACATTATTTTCATATNCGAAGCCACCCATTTTTTACATTTAATTTTGGACCCTGCATATAGACTACTCACATTCTGATTTTGGATAATGGATGTTATCCAAAATCAGAATGTGATTATAGGCAGGATCCAAATGTAAAATGTTTTACATTTCATATTCAGCCTCATTTGACTAAACTGAGTAAAATGAGTTTGCTTGAAGCTGGTTTGGAATATGCTTTTGTCCCTCACCTCTAAAGCACATTTTAATGGCTGCACTGCATGTTTGCCTGGCTAACTCACCTTCATCCTCCTCAGGAGCCTGCAGGCGCTCTAAACCTCCGTAAGAAGCA
Organism: Anabarilius grahami; assembly: GCA_003731715.1. Lineage (NCBI taxonomy): Eukaryota > Metazoa > Chordata > Actinopteri > Cypriniformes > Xenocyprididae > Anabarilius > Anabarilius grahami. The sequence goes on along the minus strand of RJVU01036174.1, from coordinate 1,870,186 downwards.
TGCTAGTATAAAGGTATCCACTCTTCACAAGCAGTCAGACACACAAGTATGTCTGCGTTAGTGTGGATGTATCATTATCTCAGAAAAAAATGCAATATAGCTTTGACCTTTACTTCACGTGTACAGCTACATTCAGACATTTAGACAACAGCCCTTATTATATTTACCTTTGATTTAGCTGATGCTTCTTCTCTTAAGTCACTTACAGTACAATAATTGCTGGCACAGTTGCTCAAGAGCACGTTTATACTAGAGATCTCAGTATTTGTTTAATAACTAGGTTAATCACTGCCTGTCAACTGTGAACTCTCTCAGGCATTATCAATGAGTCAAAAATGAAATTTTACTTCATTTATTGTCTGCATGTGTTATGTGTGATTTGATTTGTTCTTTATCACATAATTAGCCTTATGTTTGCATATTTATCACCTGCTTTTCCACCTGTTCAATAATTACACCTGTGTTACTGCAATAGTTTATCATGCTCATCTGGCACTTTTAACAAATAGTGTACAAAACAGGGCCTGAAGGTTGTTTCACCTTCAGAAATTGTTGACCGTTAACCTCAAACTGTGTGTTAATCAAAAACATTTTGTTTTTGATTAATTAAGATTAGTTATTAATTAAACTTTTCCTGCAATGAATTCAATTTCAGCAAATTGTCGTATATTTGAATCTAACTAGTAGGTGACTTTTCTTTAATGTCTTACAGTTCTCACAACAATAACAACAAACATGGAATTTGTTCCTTTAAAAAAGTTACTGGACACTTAAGTGTACCATATATGTGAAAAGTGCCATTAAAGTTATTCATTAATCCACCCTATTTCAGGATTTCCAAGCCTTGTGCACCATGTTATGGAAGTGACGACATTCTGAATTCTTAATTTTTGTTGTACTCTGTGCTTTTTTTTTTTTCTTCTTCTTCTTCTTTTTTTTGGTCATGCAGTCACTAATATTAAACATAAATGTAAATGGTAGTAGTAATTCAGTTGCTGAAACAGAGATCCACACCTATGTGTTTCTGACATGCACCATTGTGTCATTTTGGCCTGTGGTTTACATCCGTATTCCAATGACTCAGAGAGACTGACTTTAATATTTCACTGAAAATACTTTCCAGGAACTAGGACATCAAGGAAAAGGGAAGGACTTCATAAGTCTTGGTTTACAAAATGGACATCTCGTGTTTAGGTGAGTAAATGAGAACATTTGCACACTAACAAACCACAAGGGGTCATAGGTAGAGACTCTAATATGATGATGGCAGACAGTATAATGACCTGATGTTTGATCTTGTTAAAAAAAATTAAAAATACACAAGATCTCAAGACTTTTGCTTATAGGGTTCTTAGCTGCTGCAACTAAGGTTCAGATGCTTACTAGATGAATCCTATTTAGCTGGTCATAATGTGCTCTTGTTTCTGTGATAGTTACCAGCTGGGCAGTGGAGAAGCTCAGATTCTCTCCAGAGAGCCTGTCAATGATGGACAGTGGCACATGATCACTGCAGTTCGGTAATGGTCCTTACCGCTCCAAACCATTATAGAAACCATAATAGGTTATAAGAAAGATAATTGTGAGTGTTCTTTACATGTCTTGAACAGAACGGGTAAGCAGGGCTACCTCCAGATCGATGGAGGATCTGTCCAACGTGGACAATCACAAGGCAAAAGCATCATGGTGAACACCAAAGGCAACATATACTTGGGTAAGTATAATATAACTGTTGTATTATTTTCTTGTATGTATGCATGTAGATAAGAAATTATATAAATAATTAAAATTATAAATAAAACACTACTTTAATTATTTATATAAATACTAAATTAATTTATATTTAAATAATCATCGTCATAGTAGTGGAAACTAATTCCATGTTTTGTTATAATATTACCAAGAGGCAGCATATATATTGAAAATAGCAGAGGGCCTAACACAGATCCTTGTGGCACTCCATAATTTACTGACGTTATCTTAGATTTTCCCCCGTTTAAATAGACAAAAATGGCGATGGTCTGATCTAAACCACCTTAATTCCTGTCCCTGTATACCAGTGTAATTTTGTAGTCGGTCTAATAGTATTTTATGATCTATAGTGTACAGCACTGAGATCAAGTAAAACTAGTATTGAGATACAGCCTTGGTCAGAGGCTAAAAGTAAGTCGTTTGTCATTTTAACGAGCGCAGTTCTGTGCTATGAGGCGGCCTGAATCCTGACTGAAATTGTTCAAAGATATCTTTTTTGCAGGTAACAACTCTTTCAGTAGTTTAGTGGGTTAATATTTTTGCAGATACTGTAGTTAGTACTTTTATTCAGCAAGGATTCATTACATTGATCGAAAGTGAAAGTAAAGATATTTATATGGTTACAAAAGATTTCCATTTAAAATAAATGCTGTTCTTTTGAACTTTCTGCTCATCAAAGAGTCCTGAAAAAAAAAATACTGTATCCGCAAAAATATTAAGCAGCAAAAACTTGTTTCAGCATTGATAATAGTAAGAATTGTTTATTGAGCACCAAATCAGCATATTAGAATAATTTCTGAAGGATCATGTGACACTGAAGACTGGAGTAATGATGCTGAAAATTCAGCTTTGCATCACAGGAATAAATTACTTTGTAATTATAATAATATTTCACAATATTACTGTTTTTTACTGTATTTTTAATTAAATAAATG
>RJVU01036174.1:1729728-1867364 GCA_003731715.1 Anabarilius grahami | reverse complement strand
GACATTAGGATTTATTAAAAAAATGAAGACTATATATATATTTTTCGGACTCATTAACTTTATCCTTTTCAACAATGAAACACAATGTCAAAAATGCTGTTTAATACTTGAGACTTCCGCTAAACATACAGGAACCAACATTTACAAATACTGTAGTTTCTCATTACAGAATGTGTCTGTATAATATTTACTTCCGTATGTATTCACACAACCATATACATAGTGTCTCAATTTTTATAATACTTTTGAAGCAACTTAGCTCTTCTGTCTCTCCAATATGTGAAAACATGCCTTAAGTTCTGATGCCCCCTACAGATGACACATGAAAATGGCTTCTTTCTTGTAAAAGAAAGTCATAAACACTTGAATTTGAAGTAAGATTGTTTGTATTTGGACTGTAGGTGGGGCTCCAGACATGAAAGCCTTGACCGGTGGGAAGTACTCCACGGGTATCACGGGCTGCGTGAGGAACCTCTCGCTGATGAATGCTCGACCGGGAGAACAGCCAGCGCGACCTATCGACCTGCAGGTCCACGCAGAGGAGGGCATCAACGTGGAGCGCTGCTTAACATAGACGCAGTACTAACTACCAGAGACTACAGAAAAAGAACCCTCATCTACATTCACACTGAGAAACTTGCAATTCTCAGATGCTTACTGGACAAACTACAGTCACACTTTAAGAAACACACACTGATATGTGTTTCTTGGTGCTTCACCGCAACCAAAAAAAAAACCCACACACACATGAAAGGATTCTTTAAACCAAAAAAAAAAAAAAAGAGAGAAAGAAAAATTAATGATATTATTAACAAGTCTTCAATTTTTCCGTGTTTTATGCTCAATGAAGGACTTATTAACACAGAAGCTCAGTTTACATACTCCGAACAGTAGCTTTTTAGCCATGAGAAAAAGACGACAAAAGGTTTAAAAAAATAAACATGATGAGCCTTCTATGGTGGGTCAGATCCTATGGAATCGGAGATGTTTTTACAGCACTGAATTTTTATTTATAAGCATATTAATCTATATATATATTATATTTGTGGGGGGGAAAGCAAGCTAACAATAACCTGCTCATTTGTTTTCCTAGCAGTGATTCTAGGTTCTAATATTGCGTGTCTGAGTTTTAGTGCCCGAGCTGTGTTAATACTTGAAGACTCCGTTGCCTTCTTTTACTCTGTATTAGGGCCGGTGGGGGCGAGCATGCTTAGATACCATGAGGAACAGGTCTCTGTGAGGTCACAGCACAGAAGACATCAAGATGCATCTCAGGTGAAGATTGTTGCTAAAAAATACAAATTGGGAGATCATATATATGGTGTAGACTGTATATATTTGACTGATATACCTTCCATGTCTGTTAACATTATGTCTGGTAATAAAAAAACATACAAACATATGGTGCTAAATTCAGACATGACAAAGGCAACAAAACAACCACCGTTTCAGTATCATGTTATATTTACTTCTATGGATGGGTCTCGTTTGTTGTAAGTAATAAAAGCCACAGCTTTATAATAAAGTAAAATACTGTTTACTGATTACAATCCCTTAAGCCAAAGTATTGAGCCTGAAGTTAATTTTAGTAAATTCTAGATTAAAACTGGATGTGATATCTGTAAATAGTGATTTTTTTTAATTTTTTTTTTAAACAGGACTAGATTAAAATTCACGTTGTGGATCTCAAATGTTACAGAAAATCACATTGCAGAAGTAGTTTTTTTTCAGTCTTATATATTTCTCACAGTTTTTCTGTTAACAACCTCACTAACATATTATTTTGCATGATAGATTTGTTTATTAAGGGTTTATTGAGGTGTCTTCTGCCATTGCATTCATATTATGTATGACTCTTACACAATGTGCGTTGAACAAAGGAGGAAATGTGTGTCATCTTCCAGATCCTCCGGAGGGTTAATGGAGAACTGCTACATCTACGGCGTACCGTCAGGTTCATTATCTCAATCAAGCGGACAGGAAGTGATTCTTTCTGGCTGCTCTCGTTGCATAGTGAAAATGAGCAGGTCTGAAATGGAGAACAGAGAAGTGACAGGTAGAATTACTGCCTAGTGAAGTCCCACTTTTATTAGTGCTGTGACTTCTAATGAGCATGCTCGCCCACATGGGCCAGACGGGTCAAAGGTCACCTTGGCCCTGGGTGTCCTTTTCACCCTTTTATATGATTAAGGCTTGTTTGTTGATTTTCTTTAAACAAAAAAAGAGCATTACTGCTTAATTAAAGTTGCTTCACTTTTATTATTATTATTTGATTCTGTCTTTTGTTATCACTGATTTCCGAGCCTTAAATGGCTTTAAAGCATGATCGCGCAAGCTGGTGGTTTTTCTTTTACTAATTCGTAATGTGTAGTATGCCTACTGCACCACTCAATCTGTGCTTTGTGTTTGAATTTTGATATTAAGATCCCATAGGACATCAAGATTGCAGAGGAATCCAGGTCTGTCTCGGTAGGGGGTATATAATAATTGCCCCCAAAGTACATGACTTTGTGAGTTTAGTGTTTGGCAGGCTGGACCCAATAGCCTCTTTAAAAAAGTGGCTTTTCACTCTCTTGATGGTAGGATTTTTCTTGAAAGATGAGTAAAAACCGATTCTAATGTAAACATCTCTCTAATGTTATTTATTGAGATTCATTGTTCTCACTGTTTCTTACTAACGTAATGCATTAAATAAAACCTGCACACTCACACTACACAAATCCCCCTGACTTAAAATGTCACTATTAAGCTCATTTACAGGCTCATAATTTTGTTCAAGGGGCCTACATGTTTACATGATTTAATGTAAAAAAGAAGTATAATTTACATTGTTTAAGCACCTGTGCCCACTACTGACGGAACTCGTGCATAAGGTTTAAATGAAACGCACGCACTAAGGAAGCCCTTGATCACTTGTAATTCACTATGGAGATTATTTATTATTTAAACCCCATTTGTACTTATGAGTTTGTTTTATGCCCCATTCTTATATGCTTATAAGTTGTTGAAAAATATATATAAAATCCTATAGGTATATTAGCTGTTGGAGAAAAATAAAATTACACAAATGAAACAAAATATCAAGTATAAACTTTGTGAACATACGGTAGCTACAAGTATTATGCGAATCAATCTCAACATAATATACACTATGCAATTATTTCTCAAAATAATTAATATATAATACACTTCAGGTAAGCGTGATCTGCTGTGACATCACAATCAAGTTGAATTGTGGGATATAGAGCTGCTTGAAGTGCACATCAGAGTAGACTCGCTCCCTCAGTCAAAATCGAGGGAACGAGGGTCTGTCTATATAAACTTCCCTTGTCCACTTAAAGGATTAGTCCACTTTTAAATAAACTTTTCCTGTTAATTTACTCACCCCCATATCATCCAAGATGTTCATGTCTTTCTTTCTTCAGTCGAAAAGAAATTAAGGTTTTTGATGAAAACATTCCAGGATTATTCTCCTTATAGTGGACTTCAATGTCCTCCAGACGGTTGAAGGTCAAAATTACAGTTTCAGTGCAGCTTCAAAGGGTTTTAAACGATACCAGATGAGGAATAAGGTCTTATCTAGCGAAACGATCGGTCATTATCGAAAAAATACAACTGTATATGCTTTATATACAGTTGGAATGTTTTCATCAAAAACCTTAATTTCTTTTCGACTGACGAAAGAAAGACATGAACATCTTGGATGACATGGGGGTGAGTAAATTATCAGGAACATTTTATTTCAAAGTGGACTAATCCTTTAACGAAGTGAAACACTTAAAAATGGCAGCAGGGATTCCCCCAAGGGGAAGTGCTTAGGGAAGTTTGTGAGTGCATGTCTAAAATTGAAGTGGAATGCAGCCTCAGTCTCGGATGCTTCTCAATACTCAAATTGATGCTTCCTTGTTTTCTCGCTCCTACCATAGCTGTACGTCCTCCAGCTTGTGACCCGGAAACCGATCAAACTCAGCTTGAAGGACAGCGAGAAACGCTGTGTCCGAAATCGCCCCCTATACCCTTAAATAGGGCACTATTTGAAGGGGACAGCCATTTGTAGTGGTGTCCAAAACCATAGTGGACGATACCGAGTGCACTCATTCAATCCCACAATGCAATGTAATAACGAGTGTACACCAAACTTTTGTGTACACTCAACGGCTAGAGAATACCCATAATGCAATGTGAGAGTCGCGCCACGCACCGAATGAATTCCCGCGTCTGACCAGGGAAGCTACAGAAAAAAATAAGCAAAATTGATCGCTGCAATTCACAGAAACAGCTGGAGTCCAGGCAAAGAAACATGATTTGCCATTATCATTTTACGTCAAAATTTGGATTTTGGGGTTAAATCATACCCTATATATTGTATTGTTATATATTGTATTGACAACTCATCAGTTAAATATTTACCATCTTATATTCTGCATAATTGGGTGTTTTTTAAATAAAGTCTGACAAAATCTATACAAGTTTTAGGGCTGGACGATATTACGATATATATAACACTGATATAAGTGATCTCTCCGATTTAGGCCTTCCTATATTGTAGTTATATAAAGCGTTCACAGGCAGATTTGCTTTATGTATTTTCCCGGCATCGAAATCAGGCACATATAAATGTCAGGAAACATGACTCCTGGCTGCATGTCAATATCCATGGATTAGGTTTCTTTGACATGTTATAAAGAACACTTTCGTGCCCAACCTTTAGTGTAATTGTTTGTTTTACTCTCGTTTTCGCAGTTTCCCCTATTAAATCCAGTCATGCAGCAAGTTCTTTTGCCACTCAGTCCAGCTGATGGAGCTGGTTCCGGTGGGAAAGTGATGTCAATGCATACCCTCTATGGGTCATAAACCCCACCCTCTCCATGTAAAGTAATGGGCCGTGGGATGAACTAAACAATCAAATTACACATCAAATATTTATTTTCCAAAGATGTTTTCTGTCATTTAAGGCAGCTTTTATCACGCTGATGTAAGTTCAAGTTTTCCTTCTTTAAATAAGTTTGGTTTTAGTTATATATAGTTTATTTGATGCTATAAAAATGCGGGTTTTGACGTCATGATTGGCAGCTGAGATTGACAGCTTCTCTGAGCAAAGTAGGCACTGAAGGACTTTTTTCACAAAAAATGGCTTTTTTTCTGGATCTTCAGGAGGAGATTGGAGCTTTAACTTTCATTTCTACATTTCCAGAACTGTTTATCACACACTGACATAATGAGTGGTTCTGCAGTAAACCGATTCTGCGGGAGCGTGGGCGGGCCCTTGATATTGCGGCTCCACTCCGCGCAGATTCTCACCATATTGGCAAACTGGCGTCTGTCTATGGCTTCACTTACTACAATGAAAGAGAGTGAAGGTACATCGTCTATATTTTTACAGTCTATGATGCAACCCGAGATGATGCCTATTGTGTTGATACTATGGGAGAATGCCATCAGCGTAACCAGTGTCTGAAGCATGTGTAAACACACAGCAATATTTGTTGGCAGACGGCAGTCCATGACATCACGCGCAGAGCGCCAGTGAGTTTAAAAGGGCACCTGAGTGACACGTCATCTACTCTTTTGTTTGAAGGAGAAACGCAGGCAGGCCTGAGGCATGGCAATGAGACGCAGAGTCTTATTCCCTTCTCAGGGAACTGGGTTGCATACGCAACCTAAGATATTCCCTTTTGAAGTGGAACTTTTACGCTGCATCTTGGTTTTGACACCATGGGGAATATAATATCCTTTACACCATGCTGAAGGAATGCCTGCATCACTAAGACCTGAGACACACTAGACGATTTTCAAATCCTAACTGGCTTTTTTTCTAGGCTTGATTGCGTTTATGGGGCGCAGTTAAAAAAAAAAAAAAACTCTGTATTTTTAATATATTTTACCTTTATTCTATACCGCTGTCTCCATTGTCATTTGAATGGCCGGTTGACTTCCTGGTTCTATGATACTACTCCCTCCGAAATACGCAGTGGGCTCAGATTGGTTAGCTGGCCCAGTGTATTGTGATTCGCCAAAGCCCTAGTGTGTGTTGTCCGGAAACGCCACGCCCCTTACCATTGCATGTGCTTCGGTGGAAATGTAAATAATGGCGTCAATATTGCTGTGTCAATATTGCCCGAATCAGACCCAGATAGCAGTAATGGAGAGGGTCAACCTACCAGAACCTCTGCAAGCACGGCTTTTAAAGGACGTTTCTGAATGGTAAGTATTTCGGTTTGTATTTGTGTCAAAGTGTTTAGATATGCACTCACTTGTAAATGTTATTGCTGTTTATGTTAGCTTTCAATATATGGTTTTATCCTGATTAAAGCTTTACTGTAGCTGAATAAATGACTGAGTAGTAGCATTTTTGTAAAGGTGTTGTTTAATTTATAGCATGAACAACTGTTTGTCTATGAACATAGAAGTTTGTTGGTGCTTGTAGGCCTGTGTTGGAGAAGTATGCAATAGAATTTAGATGTTATGTGCTGTTTACTAAAATATGGTAACAAAATTACACATGATTTTTTTGAATAGTTTTTAAGGTTGGATTTTTTTAATGGAATCTACTTGAATATATCATGTAAAATCTCCTAAATTATTTAGGCTATGACACATCTGAATATTTTTAGTGTAATGTACTTTTTTATTTTAAGTTCACTCTCAAAATTGTGTGATTTAGAGTGAATGGAAATGACTTGTTTATATTTGACTCTAAATTTTATTATATTGTTTTCTGTTAATCCAGCACCAATAAGAAAAATCTTGTTGCCTCACTGGTAATATTAAAATTAGTGCTCATTGAACAACTCAATATGCTTTATATTACTAGTACATGCAGTTATTCACAACCTAACCATGAGCTCTACTCTTCTGCACACTGGTAACGATCAAAACTTCAACATAACTGAAACCTTTTTAAATGTCAAACATAACTGAATATTAAAGATTAACAGATGTTTCCCTTCACTCAAAAACATAAAATAACACTTAATTTCAATATTTACTCTCAATTTCCAGCCTTATGCAAAGCATGCTGGGAACTAACAATGGTGTCTCCTAGTAAAACCGCATAATTGAACTAATTCTCTTAAAATAAATAGGTAGCCTTCTTTCCTTAATTTTATTGGCTTAATTGGTTTCTCAATTCAAGCCTCAAACTGTGCAAATTTCCTTAAAAAAAAATTTGGAAAATGTATCTCTTTATTAGTGAAATGTTCTCAATATTTGATAACACTGAACCACAATTTTATTCATAAAATTTTCACACTATTTTTAATTATCACCTTTATTTTTTTAATGAAAATTACATTTTTGAATAATGAAAATTATTTTTTTTACATTGAACTTGCAATGACAATTCTTAAAATATGTCAATGTAAAGGCATGTTTAAAAAAGCTACTTAAATGTCCTAATTGAATTAAGACCTAATCCTGGCTTAATCTAAGCCCTGTTTGTGAAAACGGTCTTATATATTCTATTTAATTTTGATTTTATGGTTTTAAAGGTCAAATAAAAAAGCACAATAGGTACCGTTTAACTATAAACTTTAAACATGACATAGTAGTATCAATTTCAGTGTTGTGCTGAATTCTGACCCTCCCAGAATATTTTCTCTCAGCATAGTTCAATTTAGCTTTAGTTATGGGTATATGATTAGGCAATCAGGCCTCAAGGAGTTTAATAATCTGACAGGGATTTTTCATGACTCTTTCTGCAGATTAGAACATGACAAGTGTCTTTATAAGTAAGTCGTTGAACATTTATTCACTCCAGCCAATTTGATCAAACACATTCTGGAACATAATGAGTAATTCTCTTCACAAGGGATTCATTCAAACGCATTAATTCAGGAGTGGACCACCATTATTGTGTTGCTTATGTGCAATTTGTGTAAAGCTGGACAAAGTAACTGGCAATATTGTGTCTAAAATATATTAAATATCACACTTGCAGTCATGCTATTGGTATGAATATCATAGCTGTGATACACTTACAATATAAGTGATTTTAAATGGCAAGTTTGAAAAAGAACAAAAATCATGAAAAAAGTGGCACAGTTGATGAAGCAGTATTCCAAGCCTTCTGAAGCCATATGATAGCTTTAACAAGGATTATTTCTTTTTGGTTAAGAATGTCTTAATTGAAAATATCTGCTTTGTTGTAGCTATGTTGTGTAATGAGTTAAAGTGTGCATAATCTGCACATTCATGTTCATCTTTTCTAATTCTAATAGATACATCCTGATTCTCATGGTTAGGGATTTTTTTCGGGATTCTCTAGAGGATCCAAACTTGAATTTGGATTCTTTCAATGATTAAAAAAGTTTAAACCATTTAACATTCCGAATCTTCGTCAAATTCAGAAACCATAAATTTAATCTCAGGTGTCAAAGTTTTGTTGCCATGCCATTATTTAAAAAAAAATTTTCATGCTAGTGTAGAATTATTTAATAATGTTAAAAAAATAAAGTACATTTTTAACACTATAGTGTACAATATACTACCTTAGCATTAATTAAAAAAAAAGGCACCTTTCTCTCTTCTGGAAGCCATTAGCTCATTTCCTACTGTTATGCTATTGTGGGTTTTACTTTTCGCTATTGGAGAAAATGGGAAGGGAAACATTTTATTTGTTATTGTTTCCATTCACTGAAACTTCTGAGAACTCCGGATATGTGAAAACGGTCCATAATTCCAAAGATTTTCAAACGGAAGTGTCCTTCCTAGTCCAGTCCTTCTGAGGCTTGTAGGCAAGATAGATAGATAGACCTTTATTGTCCCCCAAGGGAAGTTTGCTTTCACAGACTCTGTCAATACACAAAAATACGGACAATAACGACAGTAGACAAAAAGACAGCGCATGCAAGGTCTGATTGGGTTACAGATTGTTTAAAGCAGCAATGGCAGAAGGGACAAAGCTTTAACTGAAGCGTGCTCGCCTCCACCTTAAAGTTCTGTATCTGCGGCCTGAGGGCAGCAGAGAGAAGTAAATGTGGAGAGGGTGGTCCGAGTCTCTGCTGACTGTCCGAGCCATGCGTGTGACAGCTTTGCTGTTGAGAAGAGAGAGATCCGTAGTGGGTAAACTGATCATTTTGGATGCTGTGCGTGTGACCTTAATGAGCTTATTTCTATTGGTGATGGAGAGCATGTTGAAGTAACAAGGGGAACAGTAGAGGAGGATGGGTTGGATGATGCTAATGTACAACAGTAACAGAAGATGTGGGGTGACAGAAAGGGCATGGAGCTTGCGGAGAATGTGGAGTCTTTGTTGGGAACGTTTATATATATCTGTGACATGTTGTTCCAAGGTGAGTTTATTATCTAATGTGAGTCCGAGATATTTAAAATGATTGACACTTTCCACTGTTTTGTCATGTATGATGATGGGGGCCAGATCTGGGATGTGTGAGTGGGTGTAAATTAATAACTCCTTGGTCTTGTCCACGTTCAGCTCCAGACTATTTTCGGAGCACCACTAAAGTGAGTGACAGACTGATGGTAAGCAGTAATGGAGTTATTGTCTGTGAGTAAGGCCAGAATGGCAGTGTCGTCTGAGTATTTAAAATATGTGGTGATGGATGATGAGCTAGTACAATCGTTTGTATACAGGGTGTAGAGAAAGGGGCTGAGCACACACCCCTGGGGGGCTCCGGTGTTGGTGACTATGATGGAGGAGGTGACTGAGCCCACTCTAACAGCCTGTAGTCTACTGAGAAAGTTGTGACTCCAGTGGATGAGAAGTGGAGATAGGTTAAGAAATTGGAGCTTTTTAATCAATCGGTGCTGAAATCGATGAACAGGATGGATGCGAAGGTGCCAGGTGATTCCAGATGTTGTAGAAGGGGGTGGAGGAGACATGCCACGGCATCCTCTGTTCCCCGCCTGGCCCTGTAGGCGAACTGGTAGGGGTCCAGCAGAGGTCTGACTGCTGGAAGGATGGTGTGGAGAATTAGCTTTTCCATGCACTTCATTATTATTGAAGTAAGTGCAACGGGTCGATAATGGTTTAGCTCGGATGGACGGGGCTTCTTGGGAACCGGAATGATTGTAGAGGTTTTCCAGATTGTAGGAATGCGTGCCCCCCTGAGGGAGTCCCAGAAGATGGTAAAAAGGATCGGGGACAGCTCCATAGCACACGATTTCAGCACCCTGGCCGGAATGCCATCTGGACCCGGTGCCTTGCCCACTTTACACCTGCTCAATTGCTGGCGTACATCCTCCACTGTAAATGGGGGCTCGGATGGAACAACTGGTGGTAGGGCACTGAGCAGCTCTTCACAGAGGGCAGAATGATCATGTCTGTCAAAACGGGTATAAAAGGAATTCAGAGAGTCAGCAAAGGTAGCCGGGTCAGATGTTGCATAGTGCCCTGTGCTGGATGCTTGACCAGTAAGAATACTGCTGAATTCTTGCTCGATCTTGTCCTTGTATCTGAGTTTGGCTCTTATGTCATTCTCAATTTGTCTGTTTCGTATATTGACAGTGTTCCAGTCCCCCTGCTGGAAGGCCTTAAGTTTTTCTTTCATGCAACTTTTAATGTGAGGGTTGGGAATTTGAGTCCTCCTCAGCATTAAATGCTAGAATGAGATGGTATAAATGTTTCGGCCCCCTTTGTCAAAGCGCAAAAAATAGCCTAGTATTAAATTTAGAATTTGAAAGATACTTTAGCCTATATTAAAATCCTTTATATAACTGCCTTTCTGTTAATGCAGTACATGTATGTCACTGGAGAGAAAGTCACAGTGATCTGCGAGCAAGCACAGATGTTTCTCCAACTACGTAATGTCGTTTGCAAAGTCATCATTCAGAATATTGTAAATCACAGAAGCAGAATGACACCTGCAAAAAAGTTAAGAAATCATATAAAAATCAACCCGCATCTACTTTTCTTCACATGTCTGCAATGAGGTTAAATGTGAGGCTTGAAGCTTTCCTTTGTGATGTGGTTTATTGTGTAAAGTATAGTCTATTTGCTGTATTGTCTTTTTCTACTATGTGACGATGAAATTTTAACTGTTGAATCTCTCCTTTCCTGTTTCTTAAAGTGAGGAACAAAAGATCTTAGACAAGACAATAAATTCTCCCTATTCAGGACCCACTAGACAATTCTTGTATATGGACCGCAGTTACCCATGTGAGATGGGTGGAGTGCTGGAGATGAATGTAGAGAGGTGAGAAATTAGGTCAAAGCTGACAACAGAGATGCTGCTGCAAGATGGTCTGGGAGGAGCCCACCTGCTTAAAAAGAGAATATAAGGCGTTTCTCAATGTCAAGGAAGGATCCTCGGAAGCCAGAATTTCGAGGATGCTACGTCATCGACATCCGTCGAAGGACTGTTCCAATGTCGAGGATCCTCGGAATTTCAAACAAGGACTGAGTCCTTCGTTCGAAAAATATCCCATATACAGGAAAGGATGCATATGTGTAGCCTTCGCGCTCTCAAATCACCCACAATCCTATGCGCGCAGCTTTGCGATCTTGTTAAAAAAAAATAATCAAAAATGTCGGACGTTAGCGGGCAATATGCTTTCAAATGTAAGTATTTTTACGTTACCAAACATTTGTTATAACTGTAGTAAATATGTCAGATAAAAGTTTAACATTTAAATGCCAGTACAAATTACTACCGTATTGATATTATAAATTACACAAATACAAATTACGTTATTGATGGCTAACTGAACCGGACCGTCATTTAACAGTTGTTAGCTTGGTTGCCGTCACCGGCATTTCTTTTATAAATAACTAGTTAAGTTGTCCAAAGTAATGTAACGTTAATATTATACCATTATACCATTCACAGCGTCACGTGCACTTGCTAGTCTGTTCCATTTACTTGTTCTCCGAATGCTAAAGAGGAGCCTCGCCTAGCCTCTGAAGGAAGTGACTTGGAAGGACCAGTCCTGCCAAGGAAGTATCCTTGACATTGAGAAACGCCTATATATTCTCACTAGCACAATCATCAGGTAAGACTGGGTGAGTTTATAGATATTCATGTTATCTTAAATTTATTACTTAGACCTTTTGAGTTTTTTTCTGGTTGTATTCACTAACTGAATAAGAAGAAATTCAAATAGAAATGGATTGTCTATTAATTTGTTCAGCTTTTTATTGTTTTATTTAAAAAAAGGAAAATCTAGATTTACCATTACCATTCATTGTTGTTGTTGTTGTTATTTTACAATTCCAGACTCTGCACTGATCTTTCTTTCTTTTTTTTAACTTTTTTTTCTCCTATTAGATTCCCTACTGAAAAGTCAGAAGAATGAGCAGCAAGGTATGTCATTCCTTTTGCTATTATATTATATTATATTATATTAGTAAAACCAATTAAAACTGATGCTGCTTTAAGAGGGAAAAAAATGCAAAAACTCTGTCTCTTATTTACAGTTATCACACTCTCCAGTCAGAGTAGGTGTCATTTTCCTACTTTAAAAATATTACTTTAAATCTTGCATGCTCTGTCAGCATATTGATATCTTGAAAGACTCATCTGGTCTACTTTAATTTTGTCCTTTTTCTTTGTCCAGGTTGTATTACCCAGTGGTTTGACATTGATGACCCAAATGATGATGGGGATTATGAGCTGTTGTCTGGAATTCTCAATATATATCCCGGAGAAATATGCCGATTCCAATCGGCATAGAGGCTCAGACTGTCTCCGGCCAATCATCATCTAACGTCTTTCAAGTGTGAGGTTTAATTCAAGAAACAAATGATCTTATATGAAGCTTTACAGTATACATGTATGTAAAAATTATTCTATTTTTTCTGAAGATACAATCCAAACATTGGGCTTCCCTGTGTAAACGCAAACCAAGAAGGACAGATTTGTGCCGATTATAAGGTGCGCTTCACCTGCCCAGAGACATGGTGTTCAAGTAAGTGTCATTTAAACACAAAAACTGCAGCTGATTATGTAAATCAAACTGAAATATTTTCACTTCAGTTACTAGAGAACATTATTATTAAGTTGTCTAAACTTCTTCACCTTCCATAAAATTAAGTTTTACAAGTGAAACTGTAAAATAAAATCAAGTGTTCTTTTTCTACAATAGAATCAATGAAATGATCTTTTGTTGGTCATGAATGAACGGTAGCCACTTAACTGGTCATCCTCTGTTAGAATGCAGGACACCTTGGTTTAACCGGCCTTGCTCTTTTCCCACTGCTCTTGGCCCCACCCTGCTTGCCACAAACAGCTTAGCTTCTGCAAAGTCTCTTAAAAACCTGATTTATAGACACAGCATATTAAATTGGTGCTTCAAAAGCAGCCGTGCAATTAAGTATACATTAGTATACAAGTTTCATACCATTTTACAGATTTCACTATGCAATTATTTGCATATTAAACTACTTTTTATGAAGATATTTTGTAAATGATGTTAACAGATGTATTCTGTTTTTGCAGATCCAACACAGGGCTTTGCTTGTGTGAATGCACAACAAAATGGATGGTGTCAGGACTACAAGGTCCGTTTCACATGTCCAGTGAGTTTTTGTGCTCCAAGTACGTATCTTCATTTTATCTACTTTAATACTGTATGTTTATATATATACAGTATATATTACTCATATTTGTACTTGTTTTTTTTTCTTGTATTCATCAGAGTGTGTAACCAGGTGGTTTGATTCTGACAATCTTAATACAAATGGAGGCGATTCTGAACTCTTGACTACACTTCNGCTCCAAGTACGTATCTTCATTTTATCTACTTTAATACTGTATGTTTATATATATACAGTATATATTACTCATATTTGTACTTGTTTTTTTTTCTTGTATTCATCAGAGTGTGTAACCAGGTGGTTTGATTCTGACAATCTTAATACAAATGGAGGTGATTCTGAACTCTTGATTACACTTCTTGGTTTGTATCCTGGGTACATTTGTCCGAATCCACTCGGAATAGAGGCTCAGACCACCTCTGGCCTGTCAGCATCTCAAACAGGAAACGTCTTTCAAGTGTGAGTTTATCAAAGGATCTGAAATGAAACTTTGTGTAAATGTTTATTATTATTATGTTCTAAAGGTATTCTGTGTTTTCTGAAGATATAATCCGACAATTGGACTGGAAGCGTTATTACAGTGTATGGTGACCAGCATCATATTCCCCATATAAAATGTCTACAATATAAATAAACTAAAATACTATGCTGTTGTTATTAATGTGATTTCAAGTAGAAATTATGAGCTTAATCATTGTGTGTTCTTGACCTTCAAGAATGTTTTTGCAAAATGGTTAATATATGGCTAATATATTAATATTTTCGACATTGGAATTAATAATATATTATATATATATTTTTTTTTAATGTTATTTTTATGTTTGTGACATGTACAGCACTTTGGTCAGCATCAGCTGTTTTTAAATGTGCTTTATAAATAAAGATTGATTGATTGATATATTTTAACTTTCTGCAGATATGACCCGTTACAAGGCTTTTTGTGCGTGAATGGGGCCTGTCCAGACTACAGGGTTCGCTTCACATGTCCAGCAAGTTTTTGTGGCACAAGTACGTATATTAATCCTCATTTATTCACCTTCACTTTGTCATATAAAGTTATTTTGTTTATATTGTAAATTTGCTGTCTTTTTCTTGTATTCATTTTGTTGTTTTAATTTTTTCCCCTCTGTCTTGTATTCATCAGAGTCTGTAACTTTCGTCTCAGTCTAAACATCAGGTAAAAGGGCTTAATCTAGGTATTTCATGAGATTTCTTGCTACAATAAAAATTGTTATCGGTCTCTTAAATTAGACTTTTTACAACTTGTATTACTGTTTTACTTTATACTAACTTGGTCATCCTCTGTTAGATTGCAAGACACCCTGTTTTGACCGAGATGATCCCACAGGACCGGGAGACAATGAGACGCTGTTGACCCTGATAACATACCCACTACAGGTCTGCGCTCAGCCCATCGCCATTGAGGTCACAACCATTACTGGGACCCCTGTACTGCCTGGAAGCCAATTTCCAGTGTAAGGTTTAACTATATATTATATAATTTTATATGTAATTTTTAAATGATTGACAGGCATCTACTCTGATTCTGCAGATATGATCCATTACAGGGCTTTGAGTGTGAGAACGAGCCACAGAGTGGATGGATCTGTCAGGACTACAAGGTCCGCTACAAATGTCCTCAAAGTTTCTGCAATATCTCTGTTCTCTCAAATGTCTCATCTGAGGTCAAAAACATAACAGCTATTAGCCTAAAATTGTGAAGTTTTCTATTTAAATAAATAAATAAAATTACAATAAACATTTGCTTGCATACCCTTGCCTCAGCTCATTTTGTGGTACAAATTGTGTTCTGAAATGCAAAGATTAGAGGAAATTGAACATTTCAATTAAAGACAGTATTCCTATGATGATACCTGCATATCAACAAACTTGTGCACACCTGTATACTTATATATTATATAAACTATATATTTGTTACATAATGGTGGTGTATCAAACACAAAACGAGGAAAAGTTAAACAAGTCTTTACTTGATAAACCACAGGGAGAAATACAGAATCCAGAGCAGAACATACACCAACACATTCCTTACATGAAACGAGACCCGACAAAGACACACTGACAGAACTAAACTGATATACACACACTAATGAACTCAAATGACTAACAGCTGTGACTGATGATGATGATGATGATGAGTGTCCATGGAAACAGATTGTGGTGGGAAACTCAAACAAAGAAGCACGTGACAGAAGAAAAACAAACAAACAAACTGACAGTTCATGTGATGAGTGAATGTGACATATCTCCCCCTCCCGGAAAGGCGCGTCCTCGCACCGTGGAGAGGAGATGAGATGATGATGTAGGAGGCGGTTTAGGAGGTGGACGGCCTAACGGGAGGAGGCAGGAAACAAAAGTCCAGGGTGGAGAAGATGGTGGAGTGATCCAAGGTGGAGCCTTAAGCAGAGGCAGATGTTGTATACTGACCCAGGCCAGAGCTGAGACTGTGTCCCATGGTGGCGGCTCAGGAGGGCGGAGCCATGGAGATGTGTTCACTGGCGCCACCATGGGGACAACCGGAGGCAACGGCGATGCCGATGATGGAGCCCACTGCAAAGCCAGAGAGCTGATGTAGTAGTGGGACTCCGAAGATCAAGACGGCCGCGACATAGCCGCAGTGACGACCCCCCGAGATGGTGGTAGAGATCCGGAGGGCTGAAGTCGAGCAAGAGCGACCGAGGGCGGAGGCGGAGCCTGAGGGAGGGAGGAGCTGGCCTAAGACGAAGGGATGGAGGGCCGGAGAGTAGCGACCGGCCTGTAAGTCAGTGGCGTAGGTGTAGCGATACCTGACCCAGGTGGAGCCGACCTACTGAGGGAGTCCTGCGAGGCTGAAAGTCTGATGATCTCTGCCAACATCGAGGGAGGAAGGAGCGTAGGCGCAGGAGTTGGGACGACAGATCGAGGAGGACTGGAGCGTGCAGAGGCCGAGGGCAGAGCCAAGGGCTTCTCACAGCCATGAAGAGATGACTCCCGGAGGACCCGAGGTGTAGACTCACCACTGAGAGGAGGCGCTGAGGGACTGATGGGAGGCATTGATGATGGGACAACAGGATTAGTTGGGGACTGGGGCAAAAACTGTGGAGAAGAGGAAAGTATAAAAAAAAAAAAACAGAGTCCATAGTGTGTTGGAGAGGTAGTGGATGAGGGAGGCTGGGAGGGAGCACAGGGGACACAGGGCTGGACGGAACCAGCGGGGAGACGGACAGTTCAGGGCTGGACGGAACCAAATCAATTCAATTCACATTTATTTGTATAGCGCTTTTCACAATACATATCGTTTCAAAGCAGCTTTACAGAGAATGCATGTCAACATTACCATTTAAAGAATGCAGTTAGCAAATAATGTAATAATTTAGGCAATTAATTTACAAACACTGTTAGCAGTTTAACTGAAGGTAGAAGCAATGAGCTCCTGGAAAAATGAATTACATATTAACAATAATTAGGATATAGAAATTTGGGAATGTGCATGTTGAACCAGATGTTGCGTCTTCTGAAGTCCCCGCAGGAGTTGGCGCCGTCTCTTCAAAAGGTGTTGGTCATCTGAGATCTTCTTAAGAGTTTCTGTGCTATGATGATGCCTGAATCCT
Source organism: Anabarilius grahami (assembly GCA_003731715.1). Classification (NCBI taxonomy): domain Eukaryota; kingdom Metazoa; phylum Chordata; class Actinopteri; order Cypriniformes; family Xenocyprididae; genus Anabarilius; species Anabarilius grahami. Next base: position 1,850,258 of record RJVU01036174.1, on the reverse strand, counting down.
GACTGGCTTAATAACTGCTAGCTTGAACGGTCTTGGGATGTGACCTAGAGATAAAGATAAGTTGATAATATTGAGAAGAGGCTCTTCTGCTACAGGTAACAATTCTTTCAGTAGTTTAGTGGGTATTGGATCTAATAAACATGTTGTTGGTTTAGATGCAGTGATAAGTTTATTTAGCTCTTCCTGTCCTATAGTTGTAAAGCACTGCAACTGTTCTTGAGGGGCGATAATTGAGGCTGAATCATAAAACTGTTAATTAATTAATTAATTTATTTATTTATGATTTAATGCCATATCAGCAGCAATGGCTATATTCATGGCAATCAGCAGTATCACTTCAATACATTCTTTACAATAATTTAACAATTTTGTCTTAAAAACAATCACTATACAAAATCAGCCATATATACCAATAACAACAACATTAATAATAACAACAATTACATAGAGTCTTTCAATTGAATATTAGACAGAAATTCTAAAATTACTTCAGGAGAAACCTTTTTTTAAAATGTCCATTAATGTGTTCTCTGTATAAAACCGTTGTCTAATATTATTTAAAAAAGGACATTCTATTAAAATATGTTTTATAAAACTCTGTTAAAGGTTGTACATTTACAATTGTATTTCTGATGCTTTCGATTTTCTCAGTAAAGAAATTCATAAAGTCATCGCTACTGAACTGTAATGAAATGTTTTGTTCTGGTGATGTCTGTTTATTTGTTAATCTAGCCACTGTACTAAACAAGAACCTTGGATTGTTTTGGTTATTTTCTATGAGTTTGCGGAGATGCTCGGCCCTGGCTTCTTTTAGAGTCTTTCTATAACGGGACGAGCTGTCTTTCCACGCGATTCTGAGGACCTCTAAATGAGTTCGTCTCCATTTGCATTCTAGATTACGAGTTTCTCTCTTGATAGCGTGAGTAATACTGTTGTACCAAGGTACAGTATTTTTCTCTCTAACCTTTTTTAATCTCATCGGTGCAACAGTATCTAATGTACCTGTGAAAATGGTGCACAAACTGCTAGTCATTTTCTCGAGATCATTTGCGTGTTTAGGTACAATGAGCAGCTGAGACAGATCAGGCAGTTTATTTGTGAATTTATCTATAGTTGTCGAGAGAATTGTTCTACCTAGTCGATATCGTGGCACAATTTGTACAAACAAATCAGTATGCATTACGCATGTTACAAGGTAGTGATCAGTGACATCATCACTTTGCGGTAGAATTTCTATATTGGTAATCGGTAGGATTGATTCCATGTGATATAATTAAATCTAGTGTATGATTAAGACGGTGAGTGGGTCCAGTGACGTTTTGTTTGACCCCAAAGGAATTTAGTAAATCTGTAAACGCAGCCCCTAACGCATCATTTGGATTGTCTACATGAATGTTAAAATCTCCAACAATCAGCGCTTTATCAACGTTGACCAATAGGTCTGAGAGAAAGTCTGCAAACTCTTTTAGGAAATCAGCATAAGGCCCTGGAGGTCTATACAGGTGCTTGGTCATATAATTAGAATATCATCAAAAAGTTGATTTATTTCACTAATTCCATACAAAAAGTGAAACTTGTATATTATATTCATTCATTACACACAGACTGGTTTATTTCAAATGTTTATTTCTTTTAATTTTGATGATTATAACTGACAACTAAGGAAAATCCCAAATTCAGTATCTCAGAAAATTTGAATATTCTCAGCGCCATTCAGGATCGTGGGAACCTGTGTAGCGACATCGAGAACACGAGCACCAGGAAAACAGTGACTGCGCACCTTACCTTTGGTTGTGGTAGTGTTGACGTGGCGGACGATGGAGTCTCCGATGACCACGGCGTCGCGTTTCGCCTTTCGAAGAGGGGAGAAGCGGTTCCTCGTCGAGACCTCGAAGACCAGGGGTGGCGGCGGAGGAGAGGTCCTGGTCCGAGGCCTGGCTCGCGTCTTCCGCTGCTGAAGAACCCAAGGTCCCTGGTGAGATGATGGCGGAGTGAACGAGGGCCGGGATGAATGCGTTCTGGACACGGCGTAGAGGAAGCAGGAGTGTTAATATCGCGCTGCAAACTTACCGAGGATTGGTGAGCGTCAGCACGGGATGTTTCCAGCGTTGTTTGCCGCTCCCGTAGCTCGGCCTGCTTTTCGAGAAGGGTCCGAATCTGTCGTTCCAGGGCCTCCAGTTCCAACTGCACTGCATGCAGCTCGAACGTGTCCTCACCTGCGCACAGGTAGAGAAACATCCGATACACTCGCCATTAGAATAGATGAACAATAATATTGTGAGTGAGAAGAGTACAAACGCTAGTGTGACCACACCGCTACTGCTAGCGGGCTAAAGCTAGTAGCGAATGTTCGGGAAGTTGGATAAAACTAGCGATATCAAGGCAATGAGTGTTTTTTTATATAAAATAATGTTGGGGATGTGTTTCCCCGCCATAAAAGAGAGAGTGATAGGTTATAAATTTGATTTTAAGAGACAAAACAAGCAATTAGGAATCAGCTCGACGGAGCTCTAACTCAAACAGCGCGGCAGCAACAAACAGGAAGTGACGTCCAATCCAGCCGATAGACGGACAGTTCAGGGCTGGACGGAACCAGCGGGGAGATGGACAGTTCAGGGCTGGATGGAACCAAACAGTTAGAAACATGACAGACAGACTCAGGAGGTAAAAGAGGGGGTAACAAAACAACCTCTCCAACATCAAAAAAATTTCCAGAGCGGTAGCCGAACACTCACTCTCAGTGGCGGGGGGGTGGGCAGAGCTCCTTTCCATCCCGTCGAACTCCACTAAGACTCCCTCAGCGATGGTTGAGGCAGCCGGCTCACACACCTGTTCAGGCACGCGTCGCTCAGGCTCCGTGGCGATGTTCAGCTCGGTCGCTCTTGTGTGCGCTGGCTTGTACATCGCGGCGGAGTGCCTCTCGTTGCCTGTGGTGGGCTCGGGCTGTCGATCCCTGTAGTCGAGGTGTTGATGGCTGGGCACTGGGTAGCTAGTGGGGCTGGTGTCATCGTCGACGATGTCCACTGTGAGCGGCGAATCACAGGACACCAGCACCCACTCAACGTATTCCATGAAACTCCCTTGAGGCCCTTCCCCGGACAGCAGCGCTTTGGTGGCGGTGTTGAGGCCGGCATATAGGAAACTGCAGAGGCAGCTGTCCGGGAAAGTAGTAGATGGTACCAGACGGATAAAATCCTCTAAATGTGCCTCGAGGGAGTGGTCCTTCTGCTCAAGGCAAAGCAGTTGCACTGCTAAAAAGGAGTCCATGGTGCAGGAGGAAACCAAAAAACATACTCACAAAAAACACAGGAAAAACAAACAAACAAAACAACAACAACAAAAAAAACGCTGATGACAAATAACACGCCGCTACTTTTGTGGTCGGGTCTTCTGTTATGTAATGGTGGTGTATCAAATACACGACGAGGAAGAGTAAAGTTAAACAAGTCTTTACTTGAATCCAGAGCAGAACATACACCAACACATTCCTTACATGAAACGAGACCCGACAAAGACACACTGACAGAACTGAACTGATATACACATACTAATGAACTCAAATGACTAACAGCTGTGATGATGATGATGATGATGATGATGATGAGTGTCCATGGAAACAGATTTTGGCAGAAAACTCAAACAAAGAAGCACGTGACAGAAGAAAAAACAAACTGATAGTTCATGTGACGAGTGGATGTGACAATATTACTATGACAATATTACTATGTATTTATATTATATAACTGAAAAGGGATAGTTCACCCAAAAATCCTAAGTGTATATGACTATCTTCTTTCAGACAAACACAATCAGAGATATATTTAAAAATATCCTTAGTCTTCCAAGGTTTATAATGGTTGTGAATGGCTGCCCAAATTTTGAAGACAAGGCATAGTGTAGTATGTCATGGCATTGTGTATGTAACGGATGGGGCGGGACAATGGAGTTGGAGATCCACATGCAGGCTTTAATTAACAGGATGAGCGTAGTCGTACATGCAGAGGGTCAAACACCAGCAAACAGATACAGGAAGGCAAGGCAAAAGAGTAATCCAAACACAGGCAAAGGTCTAGGTAGGCAGCAAATGATCATAAACAAGGAAACAGTCCAAGGTCAAAAACACAGGCAAGGAACAAGGAACACGGAGACAAGGTCGAATACAAGGCTAAACAATACTAAGCAAAGAGTGTGTGTCTGAGTGCAGCTTATAAAGAGTTACTGATGGGAAACAGGTGTAAGTGTGTGATCAGTGCCTAGCTGGGGAATTGTGGGAAATGTAGTCCAGAGTGATGTGACTGCGTGTGTGCAATGAAAAAGGAAACAGCAGTGGGTGGAAACGTGACAGAACCCCCCCTCAAAGGAGTGGCTTCCAGACACTCCTAAATCTTGGAGGTGGAGCGGAGGTGGAACAGGGGGCCAGGATGGAGGGCCATGTCCATGGAAAGGAAGGTGACCTGGAAACAGGAGTGGGGCAGATGGCCAGAACGAAGAGGACTGGACAGACGGCCAGGTAGACGCAGATCAGACGGGCTTGGAGACCCCCACGGCAGAGCAGATGACCACCATTGCGGATCAGACGGGCTTGGAGACCCCCACAGCGAAGCAGACGACCACCAGAGCAGTGTAGACAGGCTTGAGAACCCCCACGGCAGAGCAGATGACCACCATTGCAGATCAGAAGGGCTTGGAGACCCCCACGGCAGAGCAGATGACCACCATTGCAGATCAGATGGGCTTGGAGACCCCCACAGCGAAGCAGACGACCACCAGAGCAGTGTAGACAGGCTTGAGAACCCCCACGGCAGAGCAGACGACCACAACAGCAGATCAGGTAGCACTGGGAACCAACATGGCTGAACGGGAGAAACTAAAACATGAAGCACAGTGGTTGTGTCGGGACAAACAGACAGTTCTGGTACGACCTCTGCGGTCATGTCGAGGCAGACAGGAAACTCAGACCACCTCCAAAGTTGTGTCAAGGCAGACAGGAAACTCATGGATGACCTCTGTGGTCGTATCCAGGCAGACAGGAAGTCCATAGCCCACGAGGCTGGGTTCTGGGACCGCAGCAAACTCTGGAGTGGACTCACGGACTGAGGTGGAGTCTGGACTGGATTCATAGGTTGAAGCAGGCTCAGGAGTGAACCCATGGGCTGGATCAGGCTCTGGAGCTGATTCATGGACTGGAATGGGCTCTGGAGTGGATTCAAGGACTGGATTCGATGTGTGTGCAGCCCACAAACACCAAATGGCTGTGGCCATAATGGCCAGAGCTGCAATCTCTGAGGGCTCAGGCGTGGCAGCCATCTTGGCTGAGGGCTCAGAAAGATCTGCTGAGGCATGACGAGGCTCTGGAAGATCTGCTGAGGCGTGATGAGGCTCAGGATTGGCTGCAAATACAGGAACGGACTCCGATCCAGCCAGCATGTGAACAGGCTCTGGCGAGGTAGTTACTGGGTTTGGAAGTTTGGAGTCTATCGGTGTCGCGATAATCAGGGTGGAAGGCATAGAACGGGGTGGAAGCTTGTAACGGTACAAGCTCGGCTGCCACTGGAGCTTGTCGGAGTTGGCCCTCCCCCCGAAAAATTATTTGTGTTCTTAAAGTTCTGTTTCCCCCACAGTGAAAGATGAACCATACAAAATTAGAGCATAATCCATAAAGTCTCTCAGACTACAATTAAACTTCCCTTCTGGAATCCAGGATTTTATGGGCTCATTTAGTCTAAAACGGAAAATGTCCTTCAAAGCCACCTCATCAAATGGAACTAGAAAAGATAACTCACAGAACTGGTGAACAAATTCCTCAATAGTCTCTTTGCCGAAGATGTAGTAGTTGGTCGACTGGATCCATGGTTGGACTGGGAACGCTCATAAAAGCCTGGATCTTGGTATGGTTTAGTATTCTGTAACGGATGGGATGGGACAACGGAGATGGAGATCCACATGCAGGCTTTAATTAATAGGATGAGTGTAGTTGTACATGCAGAAGGTCAAATATCAGCAAACAGATACAGGAAGGCAAGGCAAAAGAGTAATCCAAACACAGGCAAATGTCTAGGCAGGCAGCAAACGATCATAAACAAGGAAACAGTCCAGAGTCAAAAACACAGGCCAGGCCAGGCAAGGCAAGGCAAGGAACAAGGAACATGGAGACAAGGTCAAATACAAGGCTAAATAATACTAAGCAAGGAGTGTGTGTCTGAGTGCAGCTTATAAAGAGTTACTGATGGGAAACAGGTGTAAGTGTGTTATTAGTGCCTAGCTGGGGAATTGTGGGAAACGTAGTCCAGAGTGATGTAACTGCGTGTGTGCAATGAAAAAGTCTTAATGGTGAATAGTAGACCTCTGGTAGGGAGTGAAAGGAAACAGCAGTGGGTGGAAACGTGACAGTGTACTATGTCGCAGAAGTAAATGCTTTTTGGACGTACATCAAATGCATATGGCTGTCGCACCAGGAGCTTATTTTACTTTATAAAGTTTTAAATAAGGATATTTGTCTTACACAAATGCATCAATTCACTTCAGAAGGCCTTTATTAACCCACTGGAGTCATATGGAATCATTTTTTTAATGGATGGATGCATTTTTTTTGTCTTCAAAATTTGGGCAGCCATTTACAACCATTATAAACCTCGGAGGACTAATGATATTTTTAAATATATCTCCGATTGTGTTTTTCTGAAAGAAGACAGTCATATACACCTAGGATGGATTGAGGGTGAGTAAATCATGTAATAATTTTCATTTTTAGGTGAACTATCCCTTCAAATTAAAAGGAGAGTTCGCCCAAAAATGAAAATTCTGTCATCATTTACTCACCCTCAAGTTGTTCCAAACCTATATGAATTTATTTCTTCTGCTGAACACAAAATATATATTTAGAAGATTATGGGTAACCAAACAGTTGATGAGCCCCACTGACTTACATAGTATAGAGAAAAAAGAAAAAACACTATATAAATTAACTGTTTGGTTACCGACATTCTTCAAAATATCTTCTTTTGTGTTCAGCAGAAGAAAGAAATTCATGCAGGTTTTTAATAACTTGAGGGTGAATAAATTACATCATTTAAATTTTTGAGTGAACAAGTCAACCATGCTGCTTTTTCCTCATAAATAAAAACAGCAAGAGTGAAAGTTAACTGATTCATGAATTTCAGACAATTTTTACATTTTCTTTTCATTTATTTTTAGTTGATTTTCTTAAAATGTATTGTGACTAGACAAAAAGTGGTAGAAATGATATATAAAGTTTTGTAATATGGTAAATATATCTTTTTATAAAGTAATGAAACCATTTTTACAGTGACAGTGCCATTTAGCCCACAAATACTGATGCACAAATGCACAGTTAACTAACTTATTTTATGTTAATGTTAGGAGAATATAGCACAGCATACAGTGATATAAATTAAATAACACACGTTAAAATAATATTTTAAGAAATGGGAGGTTGTCCCCAGAATCTGCTGCTGTTCCCTGTCTTAGCTTTTGATGGAGCTCATGAAAAGGATGGGGAATTTAGAACAGAGCCATACACCAAAAGTAACTTTAGCAAAATTTGCCAATAAAAGTTGGCTTAAAAGTTTGTCTATTGTATTTTTGACTTAAGTGGTCCTGAATGAAACAATAGTAAAATTATTATTTGAAAAATAGTTTAGCCTATATTAAAAACCTTTTTAATATTAACTGCCTTTCTGTTAATGCAGTGCGTGTACGGACTAGGTCTGGACCATAGAAAGTCAAAGTGCTCTGCAAGCAAGCACAGATATTTCTACATTTACTACATTTTCTACATATTCATTTGCAAAGTTATCAGTTGAGAGTATTGTAAATCATGGTAGCAAAATGACACCTGCAAAAGAGTTATATAACCCCCAAATACTTTTATGTCTGCAATGAGGTTAAATGTGAGGCTTGAAGCTTTCATTTGAGATGTGTTTATTGTGTAAAGTATAGGCTATATGCTGTATTGTCTCTTTCTATGTACGATGAAATTTCACTTTTGACAATCTCACCTTCCCTGTTTCTTAAAGTAAGGAACAAAAGATAAAGTCTTAGACAAGACAATAAATTCAGGACCCACTAGACAATTCTTGTATATGGACCTCAGTTTGCCATGTGAGATGGGTGGAGTGCTGGAGATGAATGTAGAGAGGTGAGAAATTAGGTCAAAGCTGACAACAGAGATGCTGCTGCAAGATGGTCTGGGAGGAGCCCACCTGCTTAAAAAGAGAAAGAATTTCAGCAGAAAAAAAGAAAGCACGGATAATGTTGTGTTGACTAACTGCTCCTGCATGTAGTGATCATCAAATATTGTGGGATAATACGAGATACATTCTCACTAGCACAATCATCAGGTAAGACTAGGTGAGTTTATTATCTTAAATGTATTACTTTGAACTTTGAATTAATTGAGTGTCAATGAATTTAATAATTTATTATATATTTTTTTAATTTTGTAATTTAAAAAAAGGAAAATCTAGACTTTTAGCAATGCCATTCATCATCATCATCATCATTATTATTATTATTATTTGACAATTCTAGACACTGCAATGATTTATCATTCTTTAGTTTTTTTTTTCTCCTATTACATTCCCTACTGAAAAGTCAGAAGAATGAGCAGCAAGGTATGTCATTCCTTTTGCTATTATATTATATTATATTATATTAGTAAAACCAATTAAAACTGATGCTGCTTTAAGAGGGAAAAAAATGCAAAAACTCTGNGTATTTGCAACCTTGGTGGTTCTTGCTACAAGTAAGTTTGGTTATGAAGGAATATATTAGTAAAACCAATTAAAACTGATGCTGTTATAAGAGAAAAAAAATGCACAAACTCTGTCTCTTATTTACAGTTATCACACTCTCCACTCAGAGTAGGTGTCATTTTCCTACTTTAAAAATATTACTTTAAATTTTGTATGCTCTGTCAGCATATTGATATCTTGAAAGAATCTCATCTGGTCTACTTTAATTTTGCCCTTTTTATTAAAACAATTTCTTCTGTTTGGTATTTATCAGGTTGTATAACCCAGTGGTTTGACCGTGATAACCCAAATGGAAGTGGAGATTATGAGCTGTTGGCTGACCTTCTCAATATGTATCCCGGAGAAATATGCCCGATTCCAATCGGCATAGAGGCTCAGACTGTCTCCGGCCAACCAGCATCTAACGTTTTTCAAGTGTGAGGTTTAATTCAAGAAACAAATTATCTTGCACAGAGCTTAACGGTATATGTAAAGATTATTCTGTGTTTTTCTGAAGATATAATCCAACAACTGGGTTTTCTTGTGTAAACGCAAACCAAGGAGGAGGGATTTGTGCCGATTATAAGGTGCGCTTCACCTGCCCAGAGACATGGTGTTCAAGTAAGTCCTTTAAACACAAAAACTGCTTCTGATTATGGAAATCAAACTGAAATATTTCACTTCAGTTACAAGAGACCATTTTTTATTAAATTGTCTAAACTTCTTTACCTTCCATAAAATTAAGTCTTACAAGTGAAACTAAATATGTCAAAGCTCTACAATAAAGTTGTGTTCTTTTTTACAATAGAATTCAATGAAATTATCTTTTGTTGGTCATGAATGAACAATAGCCACTCAACTGGTCATCCTCTGTTAGATTGCAGAACACCCTGGTTTGACCGAGATAATCCCAGTGGAGTGGGAGACTATGAGACGCTGCCGTTAATCCTGATAGCATACCCACTACAGGTCTGCGCTCAGCCCATCGCCATTGAGGTCACAACCATTACTGGGACCCCTGTACTGCCGAATGGAAGCGGTATTACAGTGTATGGTGAACAGCATCATATTCTCCATATAAATGTCTACAATTAAAATAAACTTATGCTGTTATTATTAATGTGTTTTAAAGTATAAATTATGAGCTTAATCATTGGACTTTGCAAAATGGTTAATAAATGGCTAATATACAGTGTTTTATCTTTCTGCAGATATGACCCATTACAAGGCTTTGTGTGCGTGAATGGGGCCTGTCCAGACTACAGGGTTCGCTTCACATGTCCAGCAAGTTTTTGTGGCACAAGTATGTATATTCTCATTTATTCACCTTCACTTTGTTATACAAATTTATTTTGTTTATATTGTAAATTTGCTGTCTTTTTCCTTTTTTATTTTTTCTTGTATTCATCAGAGTGTGTAACCAGGTGGTTTGATTCTGACAATCCTAATACAAATGGAGGCGATTCTGAACTCTTGACTACACTTCTTGGTTTGTATCCTGGGTACATTTGTCCGAATCCACTCGGAATAGAGGCTCAGACCACCTCTGGCCTGTCAGCATCTCAAACAGGAAACGTCTTTCAAGTGTGAGTTTATCAAAGGATCTGAAATGAAACTATGTGTAAATGTTTTTTTTTTCATTATCATGTTCTTAAGTTTTTTCTGTGTTTTCTGAAGATATAATCCGACAATTGGATTTTCTTGTGTAAACGCAAACCAAGGAGGAGGGTTTTGTGCCGATTATAAAGTGCGCTTCACCTGCCCAGAGGACTGGTGTTCAAGTGAGTTCATGTGAAATCATGAAAACAGATTCAAATAAGAGCAAAAGTGTTATCCAATAACTGAGTAGTTACAGTGTGTACAAAATCATTAAATAGCGTAGAGATCTTATTCAGCTTCCATTTTATAAAGTTATGGGAAGGAGGATAGATTTTTTAAATGTGAGTGTGGCTTAAAACATATGAAAGCACTAAAGTAATAATATGGAAAAGTGTCTCAATCTAAACATCAGGTAAAAAGGACTGGTATTTCATGAGATTTCTTGCTACAATAGAATTGTGATATCGTTCTACCACTTTTTACAACTTATATTTTTCACTTTTACTAACTTGGTCATCCTCTGTTAGATTGCGGAACACCCTGGTTTGACCGAGATAATCCCCAAGGGGGAGACTATGAGACACTGCCGTTAATCCTGATAGCATACCCACTACAGGTCTGCGCTCAGCCCATCGCCATTGAGGTCACAACCATTACTGGGACCCCTGTACTGCCGACTGGAAGCGGTATTACAGTGTATGGTGAACAGCATCATATTCCCCATATAAAATGTCTACAATTAAAATAAAGGAAAATACTATGCTGTTGTTATTAATGTGATTTCAAGTAGAAATTATGAGCTTAATCATTGGACTTTGCAAAATGGTTAATAAATGGCTAATATATGTTTTATCTTTCTGCAGATATGACCCGTTACAAGGCTTTGTGTGCGTGAATGGGGCCTGTCCAGACTACAGGGTTCGCTTCACATGTCCAGCAAGTTTTTGTGGCACAAGTATGTATATAAATAAATTAAATTATATATAAATTTGTTTTGTTTTTATTGTATATTTGCTGTCTTTTTTTCTTTTCATTTTGTTGTTTTAATTTTTTCCCCTCTGTCTTGTATTCATCAGAGTGTGTAACCAGGTGGTTTGATTCTGACAATCCTAATACAAATGGAGGCGATTCTGAACTCTTGACTACACTTCTCGGTTTGTATCCTGGGTACATTTGTCCGAATCCACTCGGAATAGAGGCTCAGACCACCTCTGGCCTGTCAGCATCTCAAACAGGAAACGTCTTTCAAGTGTGAGTTTATCAAAGGATCTGAAATTAAACTTTGTGTACATTTTTTTTTATTATTATTATTATGTTCTTAAGGTATTTTGTGTATTTTCTGAAGATATAATCCAACAATTGGATTTTCTTGTGTAAACGCAAACCAAGGAGGAGGGATTTGTGCCGATTATAAAGTGCGCTTCACCTGCCCAGAGGACTGGTGTTCAAGTGAGTTCATGAGAAATCATGAAAACAGATTCAAATAAGAGCAAAAGTGTTATCCAATAACTGACTAGTTACAGTGTGTACAAAATCTTTAAATAGCGTAGAGATCTTATTCAGCTTCCATTTTATAAAGTTATGGGAAGAAGGACAGATTTTTAAGTGTGAGTGTGAAAACATATTAAAGCACTAAAGTAATTACAGGTGCATTTCAATAAATTAGAATGTCTTGGAAAAGTTAATTTCAGTAATTCAACTCAAATTGTGGAACTTGTGTATTAAATAAATTCAATGCACACAGACTGAAGTACTTCATATCTTTGGTTCTTTTAATTGTGATGATTTTAACTCACATTTAACAAAAACCCACCAATTCAAGATCTCAACAAGTTAGAATACTTCATAAGACAAATAAAAATGTGTTGGCCTTCTGGAAAGTATGTTCATTTACTGTATATTTACTCAATACTTGGTTGGGCCTCCTTTTGCATGAATCACTGCATCAATGCAGCGTGGCATGGAGGCGATCAGTCTGTGGCACTGCTCAGGTGTAATGGAAGCCCAGGTTGCTTTGATAGCGGCCTTCAGCTCATCTGCATTGTTGGGTCTGGTGTCTCTCATCTTCCTCTTGACAAGGTTCAGGTCAGGCGATTTTGCTGGCCAATCATGCACTGTAACACCATGGTCATTGAACCAGCTTTTGGTACCTTTGCAGTATGGGCAGGTGCCAAATCCTGCTGGAAAAGGAAATCAGCATCTCCATAAAGCTTGTCAGCAGATGGAAGCATAAAGTACTCTAAAATCTCCTGGTAGACAACTGCGTTGACTTTAGACTTGATGAAACACAGTGGACCATCACCAGCAGATGATATTGCAGCCCAAAATCATCACCGACTGTGGAAACGTCACACTGGACTTCAAGCAAGTTGGATTCTGTGCCTCTCCACTCTTCCTCCAGACTCTGGGACCTTGATTTCCAAATAAAATGCAAAATTTACTTTTATCTAAAAGAGGACTTTGGACCACTGAGCAACAGTCCAGTTCTTTTTCTCCTTAGCCCAGGTAAGACGCTTCTGACGTTGTCTTTGGTTCAGAAGTGGCTTGGTACATGGAATGTGACAGTTGTAGCCCATTTCCTGAAGACGTCTGTGTGCGGTGGCTCTTGATGCACTGACTCCAGCTTCAGTCCACTCCTTTTGAAGCTCTCCTAAGTTCTTAAATCAGCTTCGCCTGAAAATCTTCTCAAGCCTGCGGTCTTTTCTTTCACTTGTACACCTTTTCCTACCACACTTTTCATTCCAGTCATGAATATGCTTTGGCACAGCACTCTGCGAACAGCCAGCTCTTTCAGCAATGACCCTCTGTGGCTTACCCTCATTGTAGAGGGTCTTGATGATCGTCTTCTGGACAACTGTCAAGTCAGCAGACTTCCCCATGACTGCTGTTGGGATTACTGACCTAAACCCTGTATTTATACTTGAGAATAGTAATTTAATAGAACTTGAAATTAAATATTCTAATAATTTGAGATACTGATTTTTTTATTTTGATGAGCAGCAAGCTGTAATCATCAAAATGAAGACAAAAAAAGTCTGGAAATATTTTACTTTATGTCTAATAAATCTAGAATATATTTAAGTTTTACTTTTTGAATTAAATTACAGAAAAAAAAAAAAACTTTCATGATATTCTAATTTATTGAGATGGAAAACTATCTTAATCTAAACATCAGGTAAAAAGCCTTGATTTAGATATTTTGTGAGTAGGATTCAAGTAGGAGAAATTATGATATCGGTCTACCATTCCATCTTAATTTAGAAGACTTTTTACTACTTTTATTACTTTTTTACTTTTACTAACTTGGTCATCCTCTGTTAGAATGCAGGACACCCTGGTTTGACCGAGATGATCCCAGTGGAGTGGGAGACTATGAGACACTGCCGTTAATCCTGATAGCATACCCACTACAGGTCTGCGCTCAGCCCATCGCCATTGAGGTCACAACCATTACTGGGACCCCTGTACTGCCGAATGGAAGCGGTATTACAGTGTATGGTGAACAGCATCATATTCTCCATATAAATGTCGACAATTAAAATAAACTTATGCTGTTGTTATTATTAATGTGTGTTTCAAGTAGAAATTATGAGCTTAATCATTGTGTGTTCTTGACCTTCAAGAATGACTTTGCAAAATGGTTAATATATGGCTAATATATGTTTTATCTTTCTGCAGATATGACCCGTTACAAGGCTTTGTGTGCGTGAATGGGGCCTGTCCAGACTACAGGGTTCGCTTCACATGTCCAGCAAGTTTTTGTGGCACAAGTATGTATATAAATAAATTAAATTATATATAAATTTGTTTTGTTTTTATTGTATATTTGCTGTCTTTTTTTCTTTTCATTTTGTTGTTTTAATTTTTTCCCCTCTGTCTTGTATTCATCAGAGTGTGTAACCAGGTGGTTTGATTCTGACAATCCTAATACAAATGGAGGCGATTCTGAACTCTTGACTACACTTCTCGGTTTGTATCCTGGGTACATTTGTCCGAATCCACTCGGAATAGAGGCTCAGACCACCTCTGGCCTGTCAGCATCTCAAACAGGAAACGTCTTTCAAGTGTGAGTTTATCAAAGGATCTGAAATGAAACTTTGTGTAAATGTTTATTATGTTCTAAAGGTATTTTATGTATTTTCTGAAGATATAATCCAACATTTGGATTTTCTTGTGTAAACGCAAACCAACCAGGAGGGTTTTGTGCCGATTATAAAGTGCGCTTCACCTGCCCAGAGGACTGGTGTTCAAGTGAGTTCATGTGAAATCATGAAAACAGATTCAAATAAGAGCAAAAGTGTTATCCAATAACTGACTAGTTACAGTGTGTACAAAATCATTAAATAGTGTAGAGATCTTATTCAGCTTCCATTTTATAAAGTTATGTGGAGGCCAGATTTTTAAGTGTGAGTGTTAAAACATATGAAAGCACTAAAGTAATAATATGGAAAACTGCCTTAATCTAAACATCAGGTAAAAAAAGGACTTAATCTTGGTATTTTGTGAGCAAGTTTCTTTTCAACAATAAAAATTGTGATATCGGTCTACCGTTTCATCTTAAATCAGAGGACTTTTTTACTACTTTTTTTACTTTATACTAACTTGGTCATCCTCTGTTAGATTGCAGGACACCCTGGTTTGATCAAGAAGATCCCACAGGACCGGGAGACAATGAGAAACTGCCGTTAATCCTGATAGCATACCCACTACAGGTCTGCGCTCAGCCCATCGCCATTGAGGTCACAACCATTACTGGGACCCCTGTACTGCCGAGTGGAAACCAATTTCCAGTGTAAGGTTTAACTATATATTATATAGTAATTTTATATGTAATTTTGTAATGATTGACAGGCATCTACTCTGATTCTGCAGATATGATCCATTACAGGGCTTTGAGTGTGAGAACGAGCCACAGAGTGGATGGATCTGTCAGGACTACAAGGTCCGCTACAAATGTCCTCAAAGTTTCTGCAATATCTCTGTTCTCTCAAATGTCTCATCTGAGGTCAAAAACATAACTGTCAACTATTAGCCTAAACTTGTGAAGTTAAACTAAGTTTTCAATTAAAAAAAAAATTACAATAAACATTTGCTTGCATACCCTTGCCTCAGCTCATATTGTGGTACAAATTGTGTTGTGAAATACTAAGAACATTGGAGGAAATTGAACATTTCAATTCAAGACAGTATTCCTATGATGATACCTGCATATCAACAAACTTGTGTACACCTGTATAGCCTAATTATAGTAATATATAGTTGTTTATATTATATAGTTAAATGGATAGTTCACCCAAAAATGAAAATTTTGTCATCATTTATCAGGGCCGGCGCAAACTCAACTGCCGCTCTAGGCAAAACACTGTCGTGCCGCCCACGCTTCACACTTATTCACCCCAAGTTGTTCCAAACCTGTATGAATTTATCTCCTCTGCTGAATACAAAAGATATTTTGAAGAATATAGGTAACCAAACAGTTGATGGCCCCCATTGACTTACATATGGGAATAAAAACACTATTAATTAACTGTTTAGTTACTGACTTTTTTCAAAATATCTTATTTTGTTTTCAGCAGAAGAAATTGATTCATGCAGGTTTTTAATAACTTGAGGGTGAACTATCCCTTTAAACAAGTCAACCATGCTGCTTTTTCCTCATAAATAACAGCAGGAGTGAAAGTTAGCTGATTCATGAAATTCAGATGCTTTATGTTAATTTTCTTTTAATTAAATTTTAAGTCAATTTTCTTAAAACACATTGCGATTAGGCAAAAAGAAAACCAGGTGGTAGAAATTATATATATTAAAAAAAGGTTTGTGATATGGTAAATGTCTTGTTATAACATAATGAAACCCTTTTTACAGTGCCATTTAGCCCACAATGCACAGTTAACTTACTTGTTTTATGTTAATGTTAGGAGAATAGCACAGCATGCAGTGATGTAAATTAAATAACACACATTAAAATAATATTTTATAATAATAATAATAAAAAAGATTACAAAATGTATATGTGAATATGACTTCAGCGTGTTCCCGTACACACATATGGGAATTAGGGATGGGCGATACCACTTAATTTGTTTTCGATACGATACCGATACTTTCAAGGCCAAAATCGCCGATATCGATACCGATACGANTCATGAAATTCAGATGCTTTATGTTAATTTTCTTTTAATTAAATTTTAAGTCAATTTTCTTAAAACACATTGCGATTAGGCAAAAAGAAAACCAGGTGGTAGAAATTATATATATTAAAAAAAGGTTTGTGATATGGTAAATGTCTTGTTATAACATAATGAAACCCTTTTTACAGTGCCATTTAGCCCACAATGCACAGTTAACTTACTTGTTTTATGTTAATGTTAGGAGAATAGCACAGCATGCAGTGATGTAAATTAAATAACACACATTAAAATAATATTTTATAATAATAATAATAAAAAAGATTACAAAATGTATATGTGAATATGACTTCAGCGTGTTCCCGTACACACATATGGGAATCAGAATGTAGGCTAGTTGGCTTTTTCCCCCTCCTCTCTTCTGCAAAACCTTATTCTCGCCGATCGACCAGACT
Source organism: Anabarilius grahami (assembly GCA_003731715.1). Taxonomy (NCBI): domain Eukaryota; kingdom Metazoa; phylum Chordata; class Actinopteri; order Cypriniformes; family Xenocyprididae; genus Anabarilius; species Anabarilius grahami. The sequence continues at coordinate 1,833,323 of RJVU01036174.1, read as the reverse complement.
TGGTACAGATGATGCCGAACAACGTGTTTTTTTTATTGTGATGTGCGTAGAGAAGGTACTAGAACCATTTCGATGTCATTTCCGGTGGAATATTCCAGTAAATCCTGCCTTTAAAAGGAGACGCGCTGAAAATGCGAACTGCGTTGTCTGTGACAGGTGCAGTCTATAGCCTAATATAAATGTCATCTTCGTCCATTAAAGGACATAACTGTTTTTGGGGAACCACTGAATGTGAGTAAAATTAAAATACTGTCACGTCGATATATAAATCCACCAAAAGCCGGTTATTTGTCGCTCTGCGCTTGACTTTGAAGGTAAGTTTGTTTTCACAGCGTGACATATCAGGTTTTAAAAATAATACATTTTGAGATATAAGGGACTGTATATTCTTGTTCATATAAGCAACTTAACAGTATTGTTATATTGAATGGCTCGCGCTCAGTACGCTTAATTGAATGACTTCATGGAAAAATTCTGGAGAGGGCAGAATAAGACAAAGAGTATATTCATTCAATAGATAGGCTAATGTATAGTGTGTCCGTAATAAATCGCAGAAAACTTTCAAACGCGTCTTTTTAATGCTGTAACGTTGGTGAGCGCAGAAACACCGACTGCAACTGGATAAAGATGAAGGACAATCTCGCCAAGCTGTCTGGTGTACTATAATACGCAGTTGTTTATAGCCCACAGCAATGACATCGTGCAGGATGCGCAGGCATTACGCATACGCAGCGTTTTTAATTGCAGAAGAATTGTGTAAGATATGTTTTAGTCATAAATGCCAAATTCTCTATACATATGGCCTACTTATTAATAACACATCAGTCAGTGTGAACTGGCAAGTGTAACGTTACTTAACAACCTGTAAGATAACCAGACTTTCCTCTTTAGTATGACAGTATTCTGCGTAGGCCATGTAATTTATGGCGTTATGCAACAGACGTGTGGTCCTGAGGCAGGAGTCAGCCTGCGTTTGAATGGATCTCGGGGCGTGCGGTACTACAAGCTGCGTATGCTCTGCGTACTCAAGCCATTCGTGTCTCTAATTAGTATTAACAGTATCAATTAGCTACTATAAATTCCCTTGTTTGAGGTGTACCATTAAGCTTACATGATACAATATTGGTAATACGTATGTAACTGTCATTTATTTATTCGCCAGACCACGGTAATTTTCTTCAAATCTGCCAGTTACGGAGGGTTTCGGGTAAGTGGATCCACAGTTCTGGCGCCTACGCTCTGTTGTTATGTATCGTCATCATTGTCGCGTATTCTCATTGGTTTGCTGGCATATGATTTGATGCGCAGGAAAAGCTGTCCGCGAATCGCTCGCCCAAGCGGAAAAACGTGCTGTTGCTGCCAGATCTCGATCAACCAAAATCACATTGTATACAAAACTAAATAGACAAAATCAAATGAAAAAAAAAAGGTCACAACTGAAACTATTTTCATAGTATTTCATTTTCCCCATGGGGATTTTTTTTTATACCTACTGTTGGTTGTTAATCGATAGTCTATGCGTTTATTAAAGTAATTGCATTATTTCAACTTGTTTTCCTTATAAAGAGTATATATTTTCTTATATTTGTATTTTATATTATAATTATATTTTACTTATTTTATTTATAATAGGCTACTAATATTTATAATATTATACTTTTTAAAAATTCTTAATTAAAAAAATCCGGCATACATTTAAATCGACGCAATGGTGTTTCTTATTTGTCGTCTCTGATTAAGATCTGGGTCTTTTGTGTGTCCTAAGCCGATGTGCCATAGGGCGTACCGTTGAAATGTGAAGTTTGTAGTTTCACTAGTGGCACCTATAGCGGAATGACAAAAATACAGCATATTTTGCAAACACCCCTTTCGCGTGTCATGCCTCCCTCAACTCAAACATCATAATTACAGCTCGTACGGGTGCTTGTCATGGCATGTCTCAACAGATAATTGTAGGCTACTTTCAATAAAAGGTTCAACATATTAAGAATACTTTTAGCTGTATTGCTATGTGTCATAAGAGTAAGCAACTGAGTAGCTAACACTGTATAGAGCGAACGTGAGCATCTCCCTTATAATAAACCTATCTGAATCGGGCGTTTTTTGACACGACGCACCACCCAGCATACCAGGTTAACCCTCTGGTGCTGCTCAGTCATTTTCAATGCTCTGCATTTTTTGCCATTTTTTTTTCTTTTTTCATTACTTCATCGGAATGGTACGAAACATGGTAAAGAATTTGGCACTTGCTGTGTGAACATGTTCTCTCACACACACACATCGAATCATGGACATGATCCGAAAAGGTTAAATGGCCCTGAAAAAAATAGTCACACTTGTATTGTTCGCAGTCAAAATGACCACATTGGAAATGAATGGGAGACGAATTTCATCTGTTGGAAACGTTTGGTACTGCACACAAACAAATTCTTACCGAAAGCTCATTTTTTAAGATATCAACCTTAAATTTGCAACACAGCTTGTTTAGATTTATGGCTTTGATTTTCTCAGTTTTGGAAAGATATATATTTCATATAAAAATTGAAAATGGTGTTTTTTGCATAATGTAAAATTTAATAACTTTTTTCAAGTTCACTTTTTTATATATTTTTTTCACTTCAGCAATAATCTGCCAAGTTTCGTCTTTAAAAAGATACCAAACTTAAGTCTGTGCTCCAAAGCATTCAAGATTTATGACCGTTTAATTTGTACATTTTCAGGTCCATGCTCAAAAAGTGAATCAGTAGATTATAACTGCTGCATAAATGTAATTTAGTACCATAAAATCCCCTAAAAATACAAAATATTAAATAAAAAACATTATCGAACTAAAGTATAGTACAATTATTTTATTGAAATAATAATAGAAAAAAATGGTCACCGCTCGTTACTGTTATAGGATAGGAAAATGTTTTTTTTGTCTTTAATTCATTTGATATATTGTTGATTGTTTTGTATTAGAAGTTTTCTGAAATATTGTTTAAAAATGTAAATGAGGCATTGTCTAATTATCTAACCCAAATGTGCTAATTTGCATTTATTTCCAGAACAGAAATCTGAAAATTATAAAGCCAAGGTCAAAATTCTTGTTTTATTTTATTAATAGAGTTAAAGATTTTTACAGAGGGGATTTAGGATATCTCTTTTTATCACTCCAGAAAACAGAAACTACTAGGGATGCACGATATTAAAGGCATCAGACATCAGAATCGGCCGATGAAGGCTTAAAATATAATATTCGGTATGGAAAAAAAAAATATGCCGATATGATAATGTGTTCTAGCAAGAAGATCACGTCACCGGTGTGGTCAATCTTGAAGTCAACTTTTGCCTGTACTGTGGTTAGATTAACTGTTTTGGACTGCTGACTTGAACTTGTAAATTCGAGTATAGAATGACTTGTCCGGTGTGCAATACCCCAACAACAGTCATTATTTACTCTCTAGCGCCTGCAGCCTCTACAGCAGCAGCCTCCTCCAGGTCCTAGTGCCCGCTCGGTAGGCAGTTATATTTATTTAGGGGGGTGCTGTTGTTACGCAAATAAAATGAAAAGTAGAATTCACAAATATCTTTCAAGACTTGCCTCACAGGTGGACCAGCCCATCAAGACACAATTTCTCATCATTTACTCACCCTCGTGAACTAACCCTTTAAATGTGGTGTGTCTTGGTGGGCTGACCCACCTATGAGGCAAGACTTGAAAGTGCACAATGCATTCCACAATGCATTTTGGGTCATTCCACGAAATCGGTGCCTTTTGCGTCCCTAAGAAATAACCAGACATAGAAGTACTATAACAACAAATACATTTGTGATTTAAAAACATATCAATACTGTGTATTGTTTTATCAATATTACACCAAAGTAAAGTCAATTAAATATTATTTTAAATAATTCAAATTGCATTTATTCTCATACGGGTAAGGTTTTTGGCCTGTCCCTTGCTATGATTGTTCTTTTTCAGCAGGACCTTTAATTTGCAAATTGAATGCAAAATTATTTAAAAATCGCATTTTGCATATTGTTCTAAGTATAGTCTTATTGTAAAGCAATGTTTTAGCATAAGTATACATTATTTTTTGTAAAATATAAATCATTTTATCGGTGTCCCCTATTTTGATGTCAGCCCTGTTACCCTCACCAAAGAACCCTGTATAAATAATGGAACATTCCAGTGACATCACTTCCAGGAAGTTACATCATCTCTAAACCAGGATGCCAACAGTTCAAATAAAAATAAGTTTCTCTTTCTTTTCTATAATTTTCTATTTTTGATGATTTATGAGGTTTGACTGAGGGGGGATATCATGCAATGTCAAACCTGTTACCATTATTGAAGTATACATTTAAACACTTATTTATTTAAAGTAACATAATCATTATCTACAAGTAATATCCCTTTAAAGTGTACAAAATGTGCTTTTGTGATCTGGTCTGTTGGCTAGCAAATAGCAAATTAGCTTTAAATTGTCAAAAAACTGTTACCGTCAACCCTGTTACTTTTCAGAGTAACAGGTCTTGACATGTGCGTAACAGGGATGACAATCACCTTATCTTCTCTGTATTTAATATTTATCTGTGTCAAATGCAAACATTTTAAAAAGTCATCCCAGGTGTATTGTTGTCTTTATCATTCGGTGTGGGTGGCATATGAATATCAGTTACATTTTTAGTTAGTATTTTTAGTATTGTTAGTATTAGTATTATTGGTACACGAATCTTGTAATTCAAGTATTAACTATTTAAATGTATTATATAAACTTAATATATAATATATTTTAAACCTAACAGATGGAGTGTGTAGCTTTTAATTTCTTAAACAACCATGTTGGAATATGTATCATGGCCATATTTCAGGATGGCAATTCCAATATTCAGGGTTAAAGAATGGTTCACAGTTCAAATAATCTTTTTCATACATGAATGGGCACTTCTGAGTCCTGACTTTAACCTTAATGTAAGACTAACCTCTTGATGGAAATAAATGTTCGGATGTCGTTTCCATCAGGAGGTTCATACATTTTTGGTCAAGATCTTGTATTGACAATGCAAGAGGTGAGCACTCTGTAAAGTCTACTCCAGCACATCCCAAAGACTTACACTGAGGTTAAAGTCAGGACTCAGAAGTGCCCATTCATGTGTGAAAATGATTCTTTGTGCTCTGTGAACCATTCTTTCACAGTTTTAACCCTGTTGAATATTGGCATTGTCATCCTGGAAAATGGCCTGATACATCTTTCAACACATTTGTTTAAGAAAAGAAAAGCTACACTCTACATCTCTTAGGGTTAAAAGAACCATTGCCAAACATATAACATGCTTGAAACATAATACTGTAATAATGATTCATTCATAGGTTCTTAAGTATTTACCTATTAAAATCCAAACAACAACCTTTTTTTTTTGGCCGGGCAGTGTATATTTTAAGTTCTGTGAGGAGACACACTGACACAGACAAAACGTATGGACGCATGGGTCTAATTACAGTAGCCTTAAAACATTTATAAAGCGTGCATATGCACAGATTTGATCTTAGAGTGTGCGTACGCTTAAATCCACGCTCATATTTATAAAAACGTGAAAAAGTGCTTAGTGCCACATCAGGGTCTGAACAGATGTACAGTACACACTTTTCCTTGTCAGATTACTGCAGTTTTTTTGGAAAACTAAGCTATTCTTACAGCTCGCCATTCTAAATTAAACGATTTAGACGATGACTGGTGATCTTTTATATGTAAATAACATTAATTAGGTGTTGTTTACAACGCCGAGAAATTAAACCATTCAGTTCAAGTTCAAGATTATTTGCGATTTTTATATTTCACATCTGAAAGAGAGACATACGCTTGTTTTCTGCGTGTACGTTCATTCTAAGAATCACACGTACGCACATCTGAGAAATGATCATAAGATCAGATTTAGGACGGTTTCTGTGCAACATTTTATAAATGAGGCTCTTTATCTGTTAGAAATCGAATGTTTCACTAATACAGCCATGCAAAGTGAATGCAAAACAATATAATGTAAATTAAAAAGTTCGAAATTTTACAGTATTATGTAAAAAAAATTAGTAGATTGTATGCTGAAGAATGTGTGTCCCGTCATCCCTGTTACTCTGGTCAGTCCTGTTACCATTATGTAAATCCTGTTACTGTCATTAATTTAATAAATAATGTAAAAATAATATTTGAAATGGTCTTCCAAGTTTTTCAGTTGTAACAATCACTCTATTTTGTTTTGAACAAAGCCCTTCTTTTAATATCTCTCTTGTAAATATATATATTTTTCTTAATTGACAGGTGATCAGCCTTCAAAATTAGGATGTTTTTGGTCATCTGAATGACAAATAGATTTGTTTAAAAAATACCAAATTTTAAACAACTGCAGTAAAAAAAGGGACAAAAATACTGCTCATATATGTAAAAACTGTTACATAGGGCCAGTTGTTCAAAAGTAATCTGATCGGATTTCGGCCATTGGATTGGATCAAATCTTGAAAATGGGTTGTTCAAAAGGAAAAAAGGATTCTGAAATCAGATTAGATCACGGAATCCAATCCTAGTTTTAATCTGGATCAAACCTTCAGTTTGTGTTGTTCAAAACTTGTCAGTAGGATTTGGATAACTTTGATCCAAAAAAACAGGATTATCCTGATCCCAACAGGATTTCAAGGTGGATTCCAGGAGAAAAAATGTAGTAAAACTTTAAAACTGGTCAAAAAATACAACATTTATATCATGTAATATACATACACATTTTTTTATTTTGCTCTTGATTAGTTTAACTGTTAAATAAATTAGAAGTAGACATTAACCTACATATTTAGCCTTTCGGTAACCTACTGTAAAGTAAAAAAGATTTTGGTGCCATAAAACAATCCCCAAACAGCTGTAAATATCCAACAAAAATATTATATTTAATTCAAAACCCATATTCTCCCTATCATCATGTCCCTTTAGGGGCTCCGTAGAGCACTGGTAATCCAGATTTGGTAATCTGGAAAAGTGTGTATCTGGATCATGGTGATCCAATCCAATTTTTCTTTGAAAAACCAGCACAAAAGTAAGATGGATTACCTGATCCTGGATAGCAAAACATGGGATTTCCAAATCCAGATCGTTCTGATCCAGATTAAACTTTTTGAACAACTGGCCCATAGTTCTAATTAAAACTGTAGTATATAGTGATGATTATGTCTGTAACAGGGTTGACAAAAATATCAAAACATGAGGAAGAAAAGTAGTAATAAAATAAAAAATGATATAGCCTGAGATAGCACAATACAATTTCTTGTAATTTTAAGTTGTCTTCATTTCATAGATATATATATTTTTTTAATTAAACTTTTTATAAACTTTAAAAAATAAACTTTTTAATTTTTCAAAGTTGAAAAGGCACCGATTTCGTGGAATGACCCTTTTGCTGTAATACATTATATTATGTTGTTTTTATTGCCATATGGTAAAGCTGATTTTCTTATGTGCTTTAGTTGCAGTTCTGTTTGACTTGGAGAGATTTGGAGACCATCATGATCCTTCTGACTCCTACATCTGGTATGTAGATTAATCACAGTATATGCAAAACAGTGCGACATGTCATTTGTGCTCCCTGCACAGCCAAGAAAATGGCTGTTTGTTATGTTTGGGATTGTTAATTATGAGTGGCACTAGCTGTGTTTCTGCGGTCAGTAATGGTTGGCACAAGATTGAAAGTAAAGCGTGGACTTCCTCATATGTTGAGGACAGCTCTAGAGCTTCAGAGGCTAGGTTGCACTTTAACTCAGTATGACTTATGGTGGTATTTCTCCTGAAGTCGCTTAGACTTTTTAACTTACCTATTTACACTGTGGTTCAGTTACACAACTTAAGTGATGTGTGCCCTATGGACAGTATTAGACAGTGTTCTAGAAACAGATAAACGTTAATCCTGTCAATTCGGGCTTCTGTCACATGGAGCAGAGGAACTAGACATGCTAGAAAACCTTTGGGAATGGCTACTTGGGGTCTTTTAGCAAAAGTTAGTTGATATGCTCTTTGATGTTCCTGTCAATTGTTAAGATTACACTGCCACAAAAAAGGAGGTATGTTCCTTGCATCACCTCATCCTTTTAGACTTTGGACTAAGTGCTAGTTCTTTCTCTAGGTAATATGTAATTTGAGCTTTCGTACTATCTATCTAGATTTATCTAAATGTCTGTAAACAGGAAACTCCACATTTATTATGTATCATAACAGTGGCACAAGCGGACGCAATGCATTACCAGCAATTCTGAATCCCACTTATCTTAAAGTGCCCATATTATGCTAATTTTGTTTTGGAGGTCTCCTACAATAGGTTTACATGCATTCAAGTTCAAAAACACTTTCATTTTCTTTGAATATTGCACATCACCTCATTTCTCAAAGAGTCTGAAACTATATGTTCGAAGATCCAGTCTCTCGAAACCCCTCCTTTCCCAAGCCTACTCTGCTCTGATTGGTCAGAGGTCCCAGTCTTGTTGTCATTGGGCTACCACTTACAGCACATATCGGAAACGAAACGCCCATTACCATATCTGAATTTCAACTCCAGAGGCTTCTTCAATCCTCAGTGAGGGTACACACTGTCAGGACAGTAGCAATGGCATTGATTTTACCCTATCAATTTGAGCCTGAGTCAGATGATGAAACATTGGAAGAACTAGTTGATCAACCCAAACCTCCATCACAAGAACAACTCGAGCATGACGTTTCTAGTGGTAAGTTTTTACTTAGTTTGTCGTACATTATGAGATGTAACTCTGTATCTCCTCTACATCAGCATTAACAACTGTATTTCCATCAACAAACCGATGTGTATATTTCTAATTTATTGAAGTGAACATGTGGAAATTGTATCCTTAACTGTATAAATAACAGAACATACGTTAGCCCAGCACTAACGTCAATGACTGATGTAACATTATAGTTTGTAAACCATCCTCCATCCTTTATCATTACTCAAGGTAGTAAGAACTATTAATTTCCATTAATTGACACAATTTTAGGTAATAGTGGGCCCACAGCTGAAAAGCAGAACTATTTCAGCAAGACAGTAACATGGGTTAGCTGGTTAGCTAGTTCACTGGGTGTACACAGTATGAAACACAAAACTACGTATTTTGAACACTCAGTAGAAAATATTTACATCAATAATTAATCATACTTACAGGTTGTGATTCAGAGGAGCAAGTTGGCATTTTGCAAATCCCGAGTTGACCTCACCCAGATTTAAGATGCAGTCGTCAGTAAAATGACACAACAAAAGGTTATATTGCTGCGGTAATTTTAACCAGAATTTGCTTTAGCAGTGCAGAAAACATCATCGTCTCGACATGTCGACAACACAAACCAACTACAGTGTTTGAGGGCGGGTCCAAGTAGATATTATTTGCAGGCAGCCAGTGAAGACCATAGGATGGCATTATGCAAATTTGTTACATACAGGTATGTAAATATGTTATGGAAGTGAGACTGGAATTACTGACGACTCGTTTCGACAGTTTAAAATGGAGTCTTTCTTTTGGGAGACTTTATTTGTCATACACTTTGATCTTTAAAATTTTGCAGACCTTTTACTTTCACAAACTTACACACTACATGAAAGGTACTATTCGAAAAAGCATAATATGGGCACTTTATTTTAAGAAATATAAGAAGGCGTTACTTTCATATTTTACTACAACAATGTCATGCCACATTTCATCAGTTAGTCCAATATTGGTGTATTTTGCATCATTTTGTGAGAGGCATTTTGTTTTATGAAACTTAATTATTTTTCACATAATAGGCCATCCTGATTTTAATTAAAATCCTTTTTGCATATATATTTACTGTAAAAATGAGTTACCACACTATTTGGTTGCACTATAATAGGTATATACACTATTGTTTGGGGGTTTGGGGTCGGTAAGTCTCTTATGCTCACCAAGGCTGCATTTATTTAATCAAATATACAGTAAAAAAGTAATATTGAGAAATATTATTGCAATTTAAAATAACTGTTTTCTGTTTCAATATATAATTTAAAATGTGATTTATTCATGTGATGACAAAGCTGAATTTTCAGCAGCCATTACTCCAGTCTTCACTACCAATATAATCCATATTTACTTACTAACTAAAGCTACTTACTTAATTTAGGTTATGTTATTTTCAATGCATATCTCACATGCTTTAATAACCCTTACAGACTTTATAGAAAACATTTGAAATGAGAGGTCTAATTGCCTTAATATACAAATAAACATCAAGCTCTATGGTTAATTCTGTGTGTTGGCATGTGCTGTGTCTCATTGACTGTTTTCTTTCAGATGAAGATTCGCTTGAAATCGACTGGCTTTGGAATCACATCACGTTCAGGTTACAAAACACAATAGTAGGAACCCTTCCTTAAAGGTGAAGTGCGTGATTTACTCCTAGTTTAATATGAAGAAACGGCTATAATAAGCCTTTTTTGTTGACTCCCCCTAAAAATGTAAACACAGTGGTTTTGTGACACTATCAAAACATCGGTCTGTTGGTTTGAGCAGTTTGACGTAGCAGCTTTGGCTCAACCAATGGTGTGGGTTTGCAGAGCTATCTGTTTTCCTGACCAGTGGAAGATGTTTGTTTGCTAGTGACACAGAAATTACACACTTCACCTTTAAACCATTTTGATGTCGTTGTGAATGCTATAGGCAAGATTTTTTGTATAACTGAGCTTAAATTTTTTTACACATAATGACACGTGCATGTGTTCTTGCATGCTTCCCTCACCTTGAAAAGCAGCACATGCCAAAGAATGAAAGTTGACATGCAAAGAAAATTGCAGGGATTGTCATGTGTTTTGTCATATAAAATCTGCAAATGGGGGATTTGAATCTCCACGAGCATTCCAATGATGGTCTTTGATAGCTTATTGTATAATGAATAATATGTGACAAATGATAATGTGGATTTCTCTAGCAAAATACACATTCATCCACTTGAGATGTTCCTTTAGATATTATGCCCACTGATTTGCTTCAACACAAAGACTTGTTTGTGTGACTTCATTGAAAATCACAGCAGTGTTCCAGCGGCAAAACAGTCTTGGTCACACTTAAGGAAAAGCACTAGAATTTTAACAAGTCTTTCTTGCCTATTTACCTGTTTTGCGAACATTTACTGTTAATATTCTTTTACTTTTGTCGCACAGTGTGAACCTGAATGTATAGTTTTCATCTTTATAGTGTAACAATTTCAGTAGCTGAATGAAATTGTAACAGGTGCTTGAATGCAGTAAAAAAATTGCCATTCAAATGGTTGATTAGTAAATGATTAATGAGAATGCTGCTTTAAGATTTGAATCTGCAGTGCACTGCATGATTGCCAGTTGTTGGGGGTGTGAGCAAGCATAACTTCTTTTACAAAGACAGACATCTCATTGTAAAAATGGTTATGTCAGCCATTTTTAATACTGAACACTTTCTAAACACTATCGTCAAAGCAACACTGGATTCTCTATTATCCAAATGAACCGAACCTTGACGTCAGTCGGGTGCGCGCCAAAAATGCAGTGCGCGCCAAACTCGGGTGCATACCAAAAGTGCGAGTGTGAAAGCACCTTAAAGGTTTAAAGATTTGTAAAAATTATTTACATTTTTAAATATTTAAATTTGCTTAAATATTGTATTTGTTGTGTGAACATAGCCTTTTTACAGAGCTTTAGTTTCAGATTAGAGGGCTAATGGTTATAGATTAATGTAATGTCTGAAATGTAAATGAATCATAACCCCAGTACTGTTCTTTCCCAAAACATCTTTCTATTTTCTGTTGAAAACGTGTAATTTGCTATGGTAATAGTGCTTTGTGGTTTTAGTGCACAGTGGGATGTGTAGTCATTTGTAATCACATTGGGTATTTGATATCAAATAAGTGAGAGTTTCTTTTGGTAAATGTATGTCTTTTTTATACCTCAGCATGTTGTTTTAATTACTGTCTAATTGAAATGTCAAATATTGTTCAGTGCTTGTTTTTATGAAAATGTTTTTAATTACTACAATGATTTGTCTTAACCTTATTTCAAAATTATAGTTTAAAATTATAGTTATCCCAACTGACTGAGGTGGAGACGAGGGTGGTTGAGACTCAGGCAGAGCCGATGAGCCGAAGACCCAGGGCGACGCCGCTGTACTGGTGGCCTGAGGCAGAACTACAGGCTTGCGGGACTGAGGTAGAGATGGGGACTCGGCAGACCTGGAGGGAACGAGGACAACGGTAGAGCCTGATGGAGCCAAAGGGCTGGAGGGACAAGGCGTAGCTTGAGGACTGGAAGTCCGTGGCACAACCAGGGTGATGACTGACCAAAGGGAAGCCAGAGGGATGAGGGAGCCTGGCGGAGCTTGAGGGTTGACAGACCACGGTGGAGCTGAAGGAATGTAGAGCCAAGGTGGAGCCAATGGGTCGACAGGGCAAAGTGAAGTCCGGGGCTGGGAGGCTTGAGGTGGAGCCAAAAGATTTATCACAACGGCAACAAAACAGACCTGGTGCTGGGCGACGAAACAGACTTAAGCATCAATGACGAAGGAGACTTTGGACAACAAAGTAGACTTAGAACTGGACGACGAACGAGACTTGAAACTGATCCCTTCACATTCTGTAAATGGAACAGTAGGTGTCCAATTCATCATTCACCCTTAGCTTGTGGAATAGGTGCGGGGCTCCACTCCATGCCCTCATACTCTATTAATACGAACACGGACACAGGGATCGGATCACACACCTGGTCAGACTCCTTTTCCAGCTTGAGCTTCGGGACGACTGTGGCCTCAAGGGTACACTCTATGAAGGAAATGGTGTCCAGCTCACACGCCTTGTTTGATTCGGCTCTCCTTGCTACCGGGTCTGCGGTGGGCTCTGGTATAAAAACTTGTCTGGGTTCTGGCCCTGTTGTCATGGCAGGCTTGAGTTTGTGCTCCACTGGAGGCGTGGCTGCGGATGAGTGGTTGTGAGCACTGGTGATGAGTAATCCTCCTTACTCACAGATGGTGAAGGGGGATCCACACTGAACTAGCACCCAGTCGACCAATTCTTGAAATGTCCCTTGAGGGCAGTCTCCAGGCAGGCAGAAAAAAACACACGGAAAAACACACACAGGCTGGTGTCATCATAGTGGACGAGATGAAACAGGTCTATGAAGTCCTGTTTGTGTTCCTTGAGGGAACAACCCCCCTGTGAAAGGATGAGGATTTGTACTGCTGCTAGTTCTGTTGGGTTCTGTCTTTCTGTCACAATGTGGTTGATGCCAAGATGAGGAGATCAGGATCTATTTGCAGTTTCTTATTTATTAACAAACTCAAAAAATAACAAAGGTACTCAGGATATACTGGAATCAAAAACTGCAAACAGAACAACCAGCTAAAAGCAACGAAGATGGAACTGAGACTAACTAAAAACAGACTCAGTATTTACTAACACAAACTAATGAACAAAATGAGAAACAGGTGCAATGCATAATCAATCAATGAAAAACCATGGTAACAAACACTAACACAGGCAACAGAACAGAAAACTAACTCAGAATACAACTCACTCAGATCAAACGTAACAGACATATTATTTCACATAATTATACTATTATATAATTATATTGTTGTATTTATTATTATGTGAATACAAAGGTTGTTTTTAACAAACATGGCTTTAAAACTTTTTGCAATAAATGTGAGAATCATTTGTGGTCCTTTATTTAATGTTAATAATATTATGTTAATATGTTTTAGAGAGGATAAGTGAATAATTACAAACATCACATGTTTAGACTATGGAAGAACTTGCACTTTAGAGTTAATGAGCAGATATTTTAAATAAAATTTAACTAGTTGACTTCAGTGGAATACATTCAATTCACACTTCTTTAATATTTTTTTACGTAACTGAGAACTCTTGCACTGAACTCTCTGTTGTGTAATTGCTCATGTTTTTTTTTGTTTTTGTTTTGTTTTTTTTTGGTAGCCTTTTTCCAGGACGCTAACAAATTGCTTCTAAACGAACAAGCTAACTGGGTGCATCTAAAGGAGTTTGCCCGGAAAAATGCTGCCAACGCTCTTTCTGTTGCCAACATGCTCATGGGCATGGCCTCAATCCTCTGCAGTCTCAACGGGTAGGCATTCATGCTTTTGATTTGTACTTCACAGAGAAAATCAAATGCATAAAGAAATATAACTTGAGTTTTCACTTTGAGAAAAATCTATTTGACTAGGTGACAATAACAATTCATTATGAGAATGTTGATACAGTGGAAGCAAGCTAAAAGGGATTTCAGCCAACAGCCGAAAAAAGTTTGAGCTTAAATTTAATTTCTTTGACTTACTTGTAGATTTGTGCTTTCTTTCTTTATGTCCCTGCCACCATTGTTATTCACAGCCATCATCATGCTGCGTGCTGGCTGGTTCTGATCGGTTACCTGCTGGATTTGGCAGATGGAGCGGTTGCTAGGCAACTGAATGCCTGTTCTGCACTGGGTGAGTAGTGTTGTGTTCTTAAGTACAAGTGAATGGGGCCAGGGGTGAGTCTTGTTGCTTTAGACGCTTCAGTCTCCTTATAAAGAAATAAAATGAAAGCAAGGAATAAATGATCAGTTTAATAATTCAAACATAAACATGTAAAGAAAAGCAGTTGGAAAATTATATTTTGAAAAGCAATTTAAAATTAATTTAAAAAAGCACTACATTTTGAAATACGGTGAGAAACAGCGTTTCTCCAGGACCACAGTGCTACATAAAAACAACACCAGACTACAAGACCGGACAAGACAAACTGATTAAAGTAGATTATATAAACTACTAGAATACTAGAAAGAACTTGAACTAAGAACTAAAATTTAGTAAGAATTAAATAAGTAGAATAAGGACTGAAACGTTTACACAGATACACAGGACAACAAAAAAATTGCAAACTGTGGTATAGTACATAACAAGGCACAGTAAGGACAATGCAGCATTTTAAACTTAATTTAAAATATGGTTTTAAATATGTATGTTAATTTGTCCACAACACATGCATACACACATGGATTTCTTCTTAACATCGTTCTTGCGTTAATGAATTTGGGAGTATTCTAAATGAGTGACCGTGTGCCCGAGGTTAGAAATTTGCATAAAACACGCCCAAACCATGTCCATATAAGGGCTTTCCGCACACCCTTTCCTTTCGTCACTCTTAGCAAACATGACAGTCTCTAGAACATGCTCTCACCTTGAGCAATGCCAAGTGTGCCATCCTCCAAACAAGTTCAAACACAATAGACATCTTTAATACAGACCCAGATTACAGACCTCTCATTAGCCAGCTGTACATATGCCTATCTGCATCTTTATGCAGAGGAAACTCGCAGCTCGTGCTATAACACCTTTTCTTACTATTCTACACTGTGTGTGTGTCTATATATATATATATATAAACATACACATTTATAAGACCATGAAGAGTATGTGATTTTTGCTTATGTGTGGTTTCAGTTGTTCCTACATTTAGAACGAAAGTTAAGCCGAGGACACACTTAACGATTCTAAGGCCGATTATGAATGTAATTTGATACTTGCGACTGATCATGCCCAAACGCGCCGAGTCAGAACCGGTTGCGTTCAGTGTTTATAGTCAGCGTTTAAAATCATATAATGTGTTGAGTTCAGTCTTATAATGTTTCAGCTAGTCGTTAAGTGTGTCCCCAGCTTTAGTGATGAATCTTGATTTGTTTGTGAAAATGTTCATACGCAGATTTCACACAAATCCGGGCGTACGCATGGTTAGTGAATGAGATTCTGTGTTCTTCTGCAAAATGCGTGAAGTTTTGTTTTCTAATCACTAGAGGATGGTTACAGTTTCTGCAAAATAAATAAATAAACAAGCAAGCAGGTTTTCTCTTTCAAACCATGAAACCAACTCTGTAGTGGGAAACCAGTGGACTGTATGCAGGTGGTCACGTCCACCCAGCTGCCTGAAATAGCTCCGCAATTCCCTGACAATGCCAAGTCACTTGTACTCTTGAGCTGCTTACTGTTGTCGCTCTGTTGTTCTGCATGACCTTACTGATGGGTGTTGTTTTGCCTCCCTTTTATGGCAATCGAACAGTTCTTTGTGATGAAGCAGCCTAATTCAGGGGGATCATGTGCTGATTGTTTGTTTTATCCCGATGCTTTGGACCACCAACATATTTAACATTGCTCAAATTGTTGACCATGGAATTGGAATACCAGTCCACTTGTTTGGACACACACCCAAATGTCCCAACCTGGTGAACACATGCCCCCACCTGACTAGTGATAAAGAAACTCCTGAATGTTGCTTATAGCTAATGATAATGAGCTTATTTTGGACTGGCATGAAGATTTATCTCTATGTTTTTGTTTTCAGATTGTATTAATAGTTTAAAGCTTTAAATAGGTCTTGCTCAGTGTGTTAATTGGAATGGAACAGATGGTCGACTGATAATCCAACAACAGACTAATCGATTAGCATCACAAATGGGAAGTCCAACTCATTTCCGTCAATCGGTTCTTTAAAAGAAAATGATTAAGCAACTCTGCATTAAAGTTGTTTTAAGCCAACAAGTGCTGAGCTGTGATGCCAGTAACTCGTTTCCCATCATGCTTTGAACCGCAGTGCCTAGCTGTACAAACTGTGAGCCAAAACTTGTGATTTTGGCATGTCAGCTAGTCTCAGTCTCAGATGTCACACTCACAGACCGTTGACTGAATGTCTTGTGTACACACAATTGGAAACAATTCGGGAGTTTCAAAATCATTATGGAAACAGCCATCATGATGCCAAACCCCCTTATGGAAGAAGAAAGCTGTCATGTTTACAGCTGTGATAGTGAGCGCTTATCAGGATCAGCTAAACGCTGGATTTTCACAAGTATGTGACGCGGCGCCGTTGTTGCAGTAAACTTGCAAAAAGTCCTTGAATAAATAATTTATTAGATGCACAGTGGTCTGTTATTGTAGGGACATCTACTTTACATCTTCACACCCCTAAACATGATGCGGAACAAACCAATTTATGATTGGTTGCTTTACATTTTGGTCAGATGTCCTCTTGAGTGGTACTTGGCCAATGAAAGCTGCGATGGAGTCCAGACTATCTCCACATGCATTTCTAGGTGGCACCCTGGGCAGTTGCTTTGAGTCTGTTTTTTCTTTCGGTGTCTTGTGCCATGAATGTTGTGTTTTTGAGATAGTGTCAACAATGTGTTTTTGTTTGTTTGTTTTGCTGCAGGTGCAAAGTTGGATGATTTTGCTGATTTCACAACATTTGGAATAGCAACATCTCTCATCTTAAGGACACCCAGTCTACTGGATAACATCCTGTGCATGTTGTATGTGCTGTCTGTCTTTACTCGTCTCTGCTTCTTCTCTAGTGGTGAGGAACTTCCACCAAGCTTGTTTACATACAATACACACATAAGATACAACTGTCTTTCGCTAAACCATTCTGGTTGCCAACCCAAGTGAATCTCACTCATATATAATGATTATTTTAAAAAGAACTTGCCACTTTTATTCAGCAAGGATGCATCAAATTGATCATACGTGACAGTAAACTTGTGTAATGTTACAAAAGATTTCTATTCTCTTTTGAACTTTCTATTCAAAGAATCCTGAAAAAAATGTATCACTATTTCCACAAAAATATTGTTAATAAGAAATGTTTGAACAATAAATCAGCATGTTAGCATGATTTCTGAAGGATCATGTGACACTGAAGACTGGAGTAATGATGCTGAAAATTCAGCTTTGCCATCACAGGAATAAATTACAAGTAAAGTCGTTTTTTGTACTATAATTTTACAATATTTAATGTATTTTTGATCAACTGCAGCCTTGGTGAGCATAAGAGACTTCTTTCAAAAACGTCCAAACTTTTGAACGGTACATATCCCTAAATAAAGTGTCTGTCAGTTAGAGATATGTCTGCTGTTTCTGCAGGAATCCCGTTCATGTACCGTGGGCTACCATGCATCTACTCCTCTGCCATCCTAGTGTGTGTTTCTCTGCTCACTGGAGGAAATATGGCAGTACTGAGAATCCTTGCAGTGGCCATGATTATCTTCATGGTCAGTCAGAACTTCTACCCACATGACAGAGTACTGGAGTCTCAGGCCTGGAAGAAGGTGATCTACATCGGAGGTAAAGTCAACAACCAATAAATGGCAAACTAATAAATTAAAGTTAAATATTTACCAATTTTCACCAAATAATTGCATTCAACTTTTTGTTTCTCTGTTTAGGAGTTGCCATGGTTTTTTGCTCCTCCTTCCCTCCAGCTTGTGTTTACTACTTGTTATGGTCAGTTTCCTACATACTGTTTCCAACAACCCTTTGGAGCTGCAAAGTGTAAAGGGGTAATGGCCTGCAAGGCTCACTCGACAGAGAACCCCCTTGTGCTTCTGCAAAGGAAAATCAAACCAGTTTAGAAACTGAGGAAAATCATATTTTTTGTTTTTTGTTTTGAGGTGATGAGCTTCATGAAATCTACATGATCTACAATAGGAGGCCTACAGTACGAACATTTTGATTGCTGCTGCTGTTTCATCGCTAAGGATGAGAAATGCTCTTTGCCTCTGCTTCACACATATTGTCATGTGTTTGAAGGTCATGTTAACACAGACACAGTAGATGGTCTCTGATACAGTATGTATTCAGACTGAATCAAATCTGAAAAGGCAGAGTAGAGATTTTCAAATTTGCTGTGGAATTTATATTCATAGAATTATGGTTATTTTTTAAACATTTTTGGTTATTGTTTAAGAGACTGATCCGAAAAAGACAACTCAACATATAATCATAATCATATTTTCTGCTTCCTTTTTTTCTGATTACATTGCCCTTTATTAAAATAATTACCATAAGGGAATTTTATGCATATGATCTGTCATTTCATGTAAAAACACTACTGTATGAATAAGGTAGTGGCTCATGTAGTTTATCTGGTGCCTGGTTCATGTGTGAATTTGATCAACACTTCTAGTCCCATTTAATATTAGGTAGGTCTTTTAAAACAAATGCCTTGTAACATTATGAAGAATATGGCAGTTGGTTTAATTTTGATAAATGAGTTTATCTGTATCAGTTGGCCTCTGTTTTAAGGGGTCCTGCTTTTTGACTCACAGTAATCAGTAATTACTTGTTTAGCAAGTGATCTTCCATTGGATTTGCTATGTACTGTTCACGGGTTCAATGGGAGATTGGTACCCTGCAACATAACAGTATTGAGGCATTATTTTGTGTTCTGTGCACCACTTGTGGTTACTTTTTATTAAAATTTAGTTGGTGTTAAAAAAAAAAATGTCTTTGTGGTTTTTAAAGGTCAACCAGTAATGGATTTAGCTGGTATAACCCTTGTACCATGGTACATATTTCCATCAAAATACCGCAGTACTTGTACTGCTCTGCAACAGCAAAAAGCAGAAACTACAAATTTAGTCAATCAAATTAAGTTAAACCCGGTCTGTTAAGATGTGACAGACAGGGAAAAAAGGTGATTGGTCAAGTTGTTTTACCAAGTTATTTTAATGGGAAAATCTCACTTGTATTAATTTAGCAAGGCAGAAAGTAACATGAAAATTGTGGTTGCACTTTATTTTACAGTGTGTGTACTTGAAGTGTATTTACCTAAGAGAGTACTAGGTAATATAAGGTAGGCTAACTACATGGGTTAAGGTTAGGTTTAGGGGTAGATTCAGGGTTAGACAACCTAGTTATAACCTGGATATTGCAATTACTATAAAATGTACATAGGATGGGGAACAGGACTGTAAAATAAAGTGCTACCAAAATTATTGTAAGACAAGTACAAAAGAAAAAGCTTGTATAGAGATGTAGGTGAAACACTGAAACCAGAGACAGCTAAATACTCAGGCGTTTTTACTTGTTAATACTGTAGTGAAGTTAATGTTTTTAAAATATTATTTTCAGTTTAAGTACACCTATACTGGCTAGGTACTTTAAACTTTGAGTAAAACTCTGGCACAGCGGCATATACTTTAACATACAGTAAATATCATTTCTCTTTTTATACCCCTCGCTACAGTTACAGTTGCTAACACAATAAATCTGTCGTAACGTGGCATCAGATAAATAAATAACATGGCATTAGCCTCCACTGTAATCAAAAACAGAAATTAAAATGACAAAGATTCTGAAAGTGCTTTTTGATTTTAGATTAGTAGCAATAATATATTTAGCTGAAAAACGTTGATAGGGCGACATCTAGTGACGTTCTGCTCGTCATGACGTGGCTAGCCTGTTAGCATTCCACTCACTGCCACCTGTGGTACAAATACCATTCAAAAGAGACCTTAGGACTGCTAAGGGGTTCTTCGGTCTCTCTACAAAGTTACAAACTAGCTGCAATTGTTGTTAGTCTTAATGGAACTGAATCTATTGTGCCATTTTTACGCACTGTAGAAATGATAAATTGGAAATCCTCTGAATGTGTAGATCTCACTGAGGCAGCCCAGCTTTCCTCCTGTATTCACAGATGTCCATTTCTTGTTCAGAGCGAAGAGGTTTTGTGTCAGCGAGGTACTTGTATGAGTCTAGAAGCCGAATAATGGCAGAATACACAGGCCGGTCCTTGAAGTTCCACATGCAGCAGTACTTTATTAAGTCGTATCTGCAAGATATGGCAGATAATATCAATTTATATGTTGTTTAAACAAAATTTTCATATTTTATTAAACACTTGCAGACCATAGAGGAGCAGGACAATTATTTACATGGCCAATTTATGAAAAATTAAAAAAAAAAAAAAGAGAGAGAGAAGACAAAAAGCCTTACAATGGGGCTCCACAGTTTTCTGGTCTTTTCATCCGGTAATGGGCTAAAGTGTTGGGCAGCACTTCAGACGGATCCAGGTCAGGATAGGGTGGAGACCCTTTCAAAAGACAAGGAAGGTAAATATAAGACTGCTAATTTGTTTGCTTCATATTATTTTTTTATGAACATTTTTAAAGTAACAACTGGTGATGTATTAGGACCCCTAATTAATATTACCCAGGGTTATCATCTCATAAAGCAGGATTCCAAAAGACCATCTGAAGAAGTACGACAGCACAACTTAGAAATCATCAAATCATTGGCACATTGGTCAAAGTGCAGTATTTTTTACGTTTTCAAAATTTCTTGATAGACTCACACATCACTCCTGTCTGTTAGAGGAAGCCTCATTATCCGTTCTGGCGCCTGCCATTTTACCGGCACATTGACTTCTTGTTCCTTGTTCACCATTCTCATCTGGCGGCTCTTAAAAGCCCAATCCAATCCAGATACTTTGATGGAGAGCCCTGAACCGATCAACATGTTCCGGGCTGCAACATCCCCATGAATAATTCTGTGGTAGGAGTGTAAGTAGTCCTAAATAAAAATGAATAAATGATTTAATGAATGTCTTTCAGTTGATTTATGTTCTATTAAGTATGAGTATACAGGACATAAATAACTCACCAGACCTGCTGCTATCTGTTTAGCTACTAGATAAACAGAACTCTCTGAAAACACTTGGAAGTTATCACCTGCACCACATCTGTCCTGTATAGGAAGAGTTAAGTTGAGAAGAAAAATGAGTGATCATGTGACCCATGTACAGTATATTCTTTGTTGACATAGGTGTTTTTACTTCTCGAAGACTCCAGAGGAAATGCAGGAGGTTCCCTGGAAAGCTTGCCTCCAAAACCAAGTACATGGGTGTCCGGCATGTCTGGCAGTATAACATCTTCACTATATTCTCGTGTTTGCTCACTGTTGCATGGAAGAGGACCAAATCCACAAATTCTGTAGCCTCCGATTGATTTGACCTGTCTGAAACAAGATTTGCAGTCTTTCAGTGTGACTTCAATCATAAATGTACTCTTATTTCTTCTAATGTAAATAAACAGCACAGTGGAGCAGAACTATGGACAACAAAATGAAGAAACTCTTTCAATCTTAGAAGAAGCATTTCAGAATGATTTGTGTTGTTCTGTACCTTTAAGAGTTTTAATCACTACAGCAGTGGATGTGTTGTCTTGTTTTAGCTGACCCATGCAGATGGGCCCATAACGTCCCATCTGAAGCGGCTCAATCCCCACCAGGGTGCACCGAGTAGGTATCTCCCATAGACCCAAAGCTTCCTGTGCAGGCTGCAGGGTCCCGACGCCTGTGTCCAAGGGTACGGGCTCCCCCTCTGAAAGATGGTTGATTCAGCAAATACTGTTTTTCATGATTTGCCCTCAAAAAAATCAGGCAATAAAACTAAAACGAACTGACATTTGGGTTCAAAGCGTTGCCTCTTTCACATACCATTTACATTTGAAGATGAGCCTGTGATAACCTGAGCTGATGATCTTTTGGTAACGAAGCTCCATATTATCTGAGACACAACAATCAGGGTGCTGAGAGCCAGCAAGCTTGGGATAATGATCATCGCAAACGGACCTGATCCTTCCTCATCTGTTCATTCATACAAATACAAGGCAAATACATTTGCTGAATATCTCATCATTATCTGAAAATAAATGTTAAGCATTTAAAGACTCGATTGTAAGTGCTGAAAGAAAGGTGGACTCTTACGTACAACCAACTGGGTCAGAGCCGTTGCATTGGGCCTGTGCAGCCATAAGAGGGTCTCTTTAACATTTCCAAAACAGGCTTGATAAAAGACATTAGCAAAGTCATTTGAATAGATCAGAGCTGAATTGCAAGACTCTTTGGACCATAATATCTCAAGCATATCATCCTTACCTTACTGGAATAAAGGTGGAAAAGAAAGTATCTAACTGCTTTTGGTAGCCTTTTTTTGTTTGCTTCTTTCTGTTAGCATAAAGTCTGATTTTGACTTTCAGAGTAATGACCGTGAGGGTGACTGCCCACCACATTAATGATTAACTTAATAGAACCCTTTTAACTGTTGCCAGGAGTGCAGTGTTTTTCTGAATTGCAGATTATTTTCACTCATCTCTGTCTTGAAGTAGGGTAAAATGATGCCAATATAACCCCCCTCCCCCCACACCTTTATTTTATCTCTTGACGTTAGACGGCACAAAAATATGTAATTAAATTAAATATGTAGATATTCACATACCTTTATTTTGGCAGCACAGTGGCTCAGAGGCCTTTATTTGGGCGCACCGTCACCTCACAGCACTGAGTCAGGAGGCCTTTCTGTGCTTTCTGAGTTTGCATGTTCTCCCTCTAGTTTCCCCCACACTTCAAAAACATGCAGTATATGTCAATTGGAGATGCTAAATTGTCCATATTAAGAGTGTGTGTGAGAGTCCCATGAAATGTAATTGGGAGGGTTGGGGAAAGACCTGGCGACCTATCCCGAAAAATCGTCACCAAGAAAATTCACGGACAGTCTCTCATGTTTGGCAAGAGATGGCCCACAGAATCACCAAGAGTCGAACATGACTGAAATGGTTAATGAATGAATTCCTTTATTTAAGTGATAGAATAGATTTACCTTTCAGATGAATATCGATACTGGGATTCTGCTTTGTCTGTCATTAGTTATTTAATTATTCAACTAAACTGTCAAAACAAATTTTAAATAGAATAGTTCATTTAGTATTTTTTATATATAAATATTAATAAGAATGATATTAAAAAAGTCATTTACACATTCTGTGAAACTTTACTCAGAAGGGCTTCTATCTTCAGTAGTTATTTTTTCTTGCTAATTTAGTTGTCATAACACACACAAAAAAATTCATTATTGTAAAATTATTCAATTTATTCCCCTTAATAACACACTGACTGATGCATCATCATCCTACACATGCTAAACATATATCTACAAATCTTTAAAAAGTAAACGTTCTTAAAGGGATAGTTCACCCAAAAATGAAAAATGTTGTCATAATTTACTCACGCTTAAGTTGTTCCAAACCTGTATATGAATTTCTTTCTTCCGCTGAACAAAAAAGAAGATATTCTGAAGAATGCCAGTAACTAAACTGTTGATGGACCCCACTGACTTCCATAGTATGGAAAAAAAATAAAAAATACTATGTAAGTCAACTGTTTGTTTACTGACATTCTTCAAAATATCTGCTTTTGTGTTCAGCAGAAGAAAGAAATTCATACAGGTTTGGAACAACTTGAGGATGATTAAATGATGACAGAATTTTCATGTTCGGGTGAACTACACCTTTAAAGGTGCAGTATGTGATAATTTTGTCCTCTAGAGGTCGCTAGAGGCCTATTCAAAACAAAGGCGTCGCTTGATGACGGCAAGTTTGAGTGTGGAATCTTGGGACATGTGGTCTTCACCTCAACAGACAGTGCAATAGGACTTGGGAAGAAAACATGTTAATGGATGCGATTATTAACGTTAATGTAGTATGAAGCAGAGCAGGACCGAGTGTTGTGGGAGCTGAACGAGGCCGCTGGAGCGATTGATCAACACACGCCTCACGAGCAGCGGGACTTTTATTATGACACAATCGCCGGCGCTGCTTCCGCTTTTCCATATCATATGTATTGACAGCACAATTTTTATTGTGAGGTTATGATGTAAAATTATGATAACTACACTGTAGCTGCTACAGTAACTAACAAAATCTATCCAATACTGGATTTCGTAAGTGTCTGAAAAAGACAATTTTCACATGCCACCATTACATATTGCGTCATGCTATATTGCAATACAATACAGCAAATATAGTTTGACAGTAAATTATCAAATTAATTGATTACTGTTTAGTCAGATGATATGAAAACGTTTACCACTTGTTCAACAAATATATACACTCGTGTACATTCAAACACAATAATTGGGCATACATAGCAAACGCAAGTTCAACGATTTACATTTAGATTTAGATGTAGATTACATACAAAGTCAATGCAAAGACGCGATCAGACTATGGATCAGACGCGATGCCCCGCGTTTGGCGTGTATGCCTCTTGTCCCAAACTCTTCTTGGGTCGTTTGGTTGGCCCGTACGCTTACGTTTACGGGAGCTGTCCTTGTCGACAGAACCAGCGGCAGATGGTAAACAGTAATTATGTTCCATAAATAAGTAACACAATCCACCATAAAACGTGCAAGAAGTAAATAAGGAACTGCTTGAAGCAAGCTAGTGGTTTGCTGGACGCTAGACACTACTTCTGCATTTGTCCACGACACTGTTGTCATGTGGTTTCTACATCAGTAAAGGCGGTAACAAAGGGTAACTGACGTCATTGACAGGCGACTGCACTGCCCCGTGTCACTGTTTAGAATGGGAATTTTCTCATGATTTACAAATAGTTGAAAACATTAGAGATATTGTTAGTAATCAGCTGGACAAAATATATAACACTAGCCAAGTGGTTTTTGGATATTTTACTGCGAATATCTTACAAATTGTACCTTTAAGGGGTGCACTTTTCCCATCTTCCCCTACTCTTTTTACAGGGTGCAATTCTATACTAAAACAGAAGGTGGCACTATAATACAGCATCAATCCTAGAAGCTTGGATTAAACCTGATTTTAACCCCTGATAAGATTGTTATACAATATTGTTTAACTGTATTATCTTTGTAAAACTACTATTAATGCAAGAACGAAATTACATGTTTATATTGTAAAGCAACATCATAGAAAAAACATGCTATTGTGCAAAAATGTGTGAAACAGGTGGTGTGAAATTACAAGGTTTATATGCACAGCTGTTCGACACATGAACCCATAATAACAGACCAATATATTATGAAGTTGTTCATCTATTTTCTTTTACATCCATGGTTTTCAAACAGGGTTCAGTGAACACCTGTAGGGCATCTAAATGGAGTCCGCGGAATACATTTAAATAGGTTGATTTTCAAGTTCTATTTTATGACATTTCCAAATTTTAAATCACTATTTTTTAATGTATGATCATAAGCATTATATAATGTTAATGTTCTTAGTTTTAATTTCCATCTTTTGTTATGCATTGTATGTATATTAATTGTATATTCTTATTCTTATGATCTTATTCCATAAAGTGGGGTTCATCTTGTTCTGTTAATATTTTTCATTTGAAGTAGCCTATTTGGAGCTTTTATTTTATTTATTTTTTTAAAGCATTTTAAGGTGCATTTTTGTAATGAAAGGTGCTGTACAAATAAATTAGTGTTATTATTATTATGAAAATGTTATAAAGTTTTACCAAGAAAATGTAGCTTTTTATTTTTTTATTTTTTTTTACTTTGTTTGGATTGGTTAATCTTCTGGATGGGGGTTGAAAACCCTTGGTTTACATTTTACCACTTACTATCTTCAAAATATATTTCATCAGGCATTTTCAAGACTCTGTAAGAGCAGCAAGTAAATTTTTCCTCAACTGAGTCAATACCTTTTAGCCCTAGAAGCAAGGCAGAGAGAGAGAGAGAGAGGCTTTTTAAGTTTGGTATTGTGAAATAGTATGGGAAAGCCCGCCCTCTCGCTCTCATTGGCTGCCCCGCTCTCGTCCACTCTGCATTGGTGTCGGTGCGCGCCACTGACAGTCGCTGCTCTCGTTTGGCGCAAGTAACAAGGTGAAAATCTACAAAGTTGCAAATCTGCGCCTACAATTAATCACCGACTGGCGATGACAGCTCTACACAGACAACAACAACCCACACAAGAGGGCGTTTCTACATAAATCAAAGGTCGTCGGACAGTGGACCTAGTTAGTCGCGTATTCCCGATCCAGGTATATTGTTGTTCGTCGTTTCCCGTGAACGCGCCGGTAGCTGATGTCATTGGAACAGGTGCGCGAAACCCAAGTTAACAACAGTCGCCCTAGATCGCGAGGGATTACATACGGATGTGAGTGTTTTCTACGGCGTTTCATTCATCAGCCGGTATTACCAAGCGATTTGAGGCTGAATTTTTTTTATTTGCCTGGATAAAGGTTGTCCTGCTTCGGGTGGTAGTTTATTGCTATTTCCGTGTCTTTTTCTCCTAGAAAGCGCTTATTTGGATCGTGAAGACGATATTTGGCGACACTTCTTGGTGAGCAGTGAGGTCTAGCATAGATTTTAAGGCAATGAAGAGCCCTTTTACCTTCATTTGAGCTCGGGTCTCAATACGTGAATTTTGACTGAACCATACAAGGAATATATTTTTAAAGAACCGAGCAATGCCGACTCTGAAGTTTTGAAACCTTTTTTAAAAAAAACCTTTTTCACCAAGACATGGGAATGAAGCCGCTGCGCTTTACTGCGCTTTAAACGCGTTTGCATAAGGAAATAACCTGTTTTAAGAGACTCGTTTACGAAAGGAATTTATCATGTCCAAGACACTGAAAAAGAAGAAACATTGGTCCAGTAAAGTGCAGGAATGCGCCGTTTCGTGGGGTAACGCCGGGGAGCTCAGCGCCGTACTGGAGATTAGCGGGGGAGCCGAGCACGGAGAGTTCCCGCACCTGGGACAGGTGTTGTCGGACGCGTTAGTGTGCCATGTCGGCAGGCTACCTGGTCCCGGAGATGTGCTTCTGGAGGTGAACGGCACGCCTGTCAGCGGACTGACAAACCGAGACACCCTCGCCGTCGTCCGGCACTTTCGCGAACCCCTCCGTCTGAAGACCGTAAAGCCAGGTTAGTTTGTTAACCCAGTTGCTAAAACCTAGTGAGCTACCAACATCAGTTTGTCAGTCTACAATTATCACTAGGGTTCTTCTGTAAAACCCTGGTAAAACCTAGTTTTTAAGCCAGTGTTAAGCAACGTTTCATATTTGTAATTTTGAAAGAGGATTATCGTTGTTTTTAGCACTGCTTGTGCTCTAATGTTACGATGTGTTGTTTAGCAACAGACAACCAATCGCGAACTACCTGATTAAATATTCATAGACTTTGGCTAGTCTCAGAAACTTTCACGCACTGTGTGTGGTTTCACTGTTTCAAGTCACTTCTGTATAGCTGCTTTCCTTTCTTTAACTGATGTTTTTATTTATAACTTTAACACTATTATTTCCCTGTTTATTAATGTGAAGCAATTTGTATTGTTCAAAGCGCTATGACTTGACTAGAAGACGTCAAAATACAACCAGAGAGGATTTGAATAGCTAGCGGTTATTATTGTCCAATCAGTGTTGTTGACCTGATAAATATGCAAATTAGAACGATAACTAAAGCCTTTCAAATCTACAGTGTGAAACACGATAACGCAGGGTTAAGAACATTTCAGGTAAAAAAAATAATAATACTGTTATTTAGGCAGCTCTCTAGGTTCAACTGCGTATTCTATTACTAGCATTTGCTTATTATAATTACGTAGTTGGCATTTTGATTAAATGGGACTCTCAAGGAAAAAGTGGATTTTAACTGAAGCCATTTATCACAGTAACCACAACAGGAGGAAATTGAGACTATCCATCATGAGGAAGTTTTGATGCCACTAGATGCTTTCTGTTTGTGGGCAACCACAGTGATTTCATTAATCGTGTTGCTGGTATACTTTTAATTTCCATCAAGACTCCCAAGGTTTATTTAAGCTGCTAAAGCCAAGTTACAAGTGTTTGCAGGTGTGTGTGACTGTTAATCTTGTGTTTGTTGGAGAGAAATAATGAGAATCTAAAAAAGGTTGCTGAGACCTGAGCTTTCAGGACAGGTGAGGATCAGAAGCCATAAAATACAGATAGATTCTAACAAAATTACCATGGCTACTAGATAACATAGGAATCTAGAGTAGCTTTGTGTAACACGACTCCTTTGCGGATCATATTATAGAAACATCCTAACTCAGAATCTTATCTGTTTAGTCACCATAAGCATTTCAGTTACAGTCTCATTTAAACCATTGTCAGATCTCCTTGTCAGATTAAGTCACCAAGAAAACAAAATGGACTCTTTTTTTTTTTTAAAGAATGTTGCTGTATTTATTATGTATGATTTATCTGTGCACATTATTTTTAAATTCATGTGCACTCATAATCTTAAATCAAAATAACTTCCCCTCCCTCTTGCAGCGACATCTCTTTTCTTCTCTGATGATGTGTATACTGTTTACAACCTGTCTTTCACATGAGATCACAGCAGTAGCAAACAACGATCTAATCAAGTCCCAAAATC
The DNA here is from genome assembly GCA_003731715.1 of Anabarilius grahami. Classification (NCBI taxonomy): domain Eukaryota; kingdom Metazoa; phylum Chordata; class Actinopteri; order Cypriniformes; family Xenocyprididae; genus Anabarilius; species Anabarilius grahami. The sequence goes on along the minus strand of RJVU01036174.1, from coordinate 1,804,281 downwards.
AAGAACAAAATCAAGACTTGCTCAGCATTTTTTCTTGTTCGAGAAGCCATTTCATTTGGACATCACAATAGGGAAGAAAAGATGATCGCGACTTCCATTTTATGCCAACTTTAAGATAGGACGTTTCAGGAATACAACCCCCGCATCATATCAGAAGTTAAGTGTGAACGAGTACGCTTTTAATGTTTTAAGAGTGCATGACACTTCAGTATGTATCTGTGCGACTTCACGTCACCAAAAGCTGATTCAGACGCTATAGGTATCTCATCCATTCAGCTAGAAATTGTGTGAACTCTTTAAACATTTAGAGCTTTGAACTTGGTGTGTGTAATCCTCTTTGCCTGCAGCACAGATGTCGTCTGACTCTGATTTCCCAGCTTCCCCCCCCATCACCCACTGTCCACCTCATTTAGTGTGTTAGCTTGCCTGAAGGATCACCGTTTGACTCCTTCATGCCATTATAATGCTCTTTTGGAGATGATTTTAATCATAGAGCTTTATGTTGCTATGCACACTCTCTACATTTGTTTATTTTGGGCTTGCAAATGAAGTAGAGTGGATTACCTAATATGAAAATGTAGTTCTCCTCGTGCTTCCTAATCAGTGTGAATTGGCATTAGTGAACGGGTTAGCATCAGATGTCTCTTACTGATTAATTTAACGTAGTGTGAGTTTGTTAAAGCTGCCAAAGCCTGCAGCTTTGAACCGAGTCCAAGTCTAATTGATTCAATTACTATCTTAAATCTGTGTTGTGCTCTCTGTGTTGTGACTCAGCAAGAGGACTGGACACCTGAAAATTTGTTTTCTATTACAAATGTTTGGTTTCACTACAGTACGTCAGGCTGGTCATGATGCTCAAGCAGACAGCAAAGTTTTAGCATCTCTGCGTTTACATTTTTAAAGGATTAGTTCACCCACAAAAGAAAATTCTGTCATCATTTACTCACCCTCGTGTTGTTCAAACCCATAAGACATTCGTTCGTCTTCGGAATACAAATGAAGATATTTTTAATAAAATCTGAGCCAGTTCTGTACTTTCCATTGACAGCTACACAACTACCACTTTGATGCTTCAAAAAGTTCATAAAGAGATCGTAAAAATAATCCATATGAATTGAGTAGTTTAGTCCAAATTTTCTGAAGAGACACGATCGCTTTATATGATGAACAGATCGAATTGAGGCTTTTAGGCAGATTGAATCTAGGAATTAAGGAAAATTCACAAATAAACATTGATCAGCAAACAAGCAGAAACTCAACCGAACCTGCTTGATGTGCAAAAAAGAACAAACCTCATTGGTTCTTGCGGAAGCTTAAATGTGCTGAGTAACACACGAGAATGAACCTCATTGGTTCTCGCATGTCAACAAGCATGCTTGAACTTCTGTTTGCCATAACCGATGTGTGCGTTGATCAATGTTTATATGTAAATAAAAGTCTAAATTAAATCTGTTCAGTGTATAAAGCGATTGAGTCTCTTCAGAAAATTTGGACTAAACCCCTCAGTTCAAATGGATTCACGAGTTCACACTTACAAACAATCAGATAGTTAATAGTATGCGTATCAGATAGTAATAGTACACTCTAAAAAATGCTGGGTTAAAAAAACCCAAGCTGGGTAAAATATGGACAAACCCAGCTGGTTGGGTTAAAAGGCACCTTTTATGCCCTCTTTCACATGATGTAATATAAGTCTCTGGTCTGGTCAAGTTTCAGCTTATAATACCCCACAAATTTGCCCCTATTTGGGGGTGAGCAAAAACACGCCTTTTACTATATTACTATATTGCTGGCTAAAAAAAGAAATCCAAAATTGGTTGAAAAAAATGGCTGGGTGAAAACAACCCAATCCCTGGTTTTGTCCATATTTAACCCAGCAGTTTTTAGAGTGTATGCGTATTTGACGTACTGTCCGAGGAGAGGGCTCCGAGCTCGGTATTTGGCCCGAACTCTGAGTACTCCCCCCGTATTTCTGGTTTAGGAAAGTAACCAGGCGAGTGTGAGGAGACGGGGTGGTGGAGGGATGCTGAAAACTGTCAAAAAACATAGGTGAGTCATATATATATAATATAGGTAGGTCTCCACTCATGCTGATTGGGTAGACATGTTGATTGCTGATTGATGACTGCTGGTTGGAGTGATGTGATGATTAGTTAGATCATTTGAATGTGTTCCTCCCAAACTTGGTTAATAAAACATCATTAGGTTTTACGATCTCTTTATGAACTTTTTTGACTGGTCAAAGTGGTAGTTGTGTAGCTGTCTATGGAGGGACAGAAATAATGAAATGAAAGTCTTATGGGTGTGGAACGACATGATGGTGAGAAATTAATGACAGAATTTTCATTTTTGGGTGAACTATCCCTTTAATGAAAAACAATTGTGAACTGCTGTCCATGATGCATATTGTTGCATATTTGTATTGTGACCTATTATTACACCCATGTGAAACATCATATAATATTTACTTGCATGATTGGTCATTATATCGGCAATGATTTTATGTACATGTTTTTGGATATTTGATATTAGCTATTTAAATGTGCATGCTCATTTCCTATATTTTTACATTTGGTATCTAATGCTAATTTGAAATGAATCTTTAACCCTAACCAGGGGCGGATCCAGACATTGTAAACATTCGGGGCTTAGCCCAAATCTATATTTTTCCCAATGACATTAAAATTTTCTGTTAACAGCTTTACTGACATGAAATAAGCTTTTTTCTAGTATTCTTGAGTAAACTTAATAAAATGTACATGATTTGGCACTTTAATTTATAAAAGTTTGTTAGGTGTACCTCCTCTAGCGGGGTCGGGGGGCGCTCCCTCGGAAGAAAATTTAGTACATTTTAAGGTTAAATGCGTCAATCTGGGGCACTTTGGAAGCAGCGCAGACAGACTGTATATATACTTAATCACTGTATTTTGCTGTTTTATAAAGGCACAAAGCCATATCACGGTTTCAATTTAGTTCGTTGGCAAAATACAACGTTAGAGACCATTTACATGTTTTAAATTTTCGGTTCATTATGAAACGGTGGCACCGGGTCATTAATGGGAAACACTGAATGAACGTTTAGCTGACAAATGTGCCAAAGTTGTATTATCAGCTGTTATATCATAACAAAAACCCTTCAACCGGACCGAAAGAGAGTCTCGAGGCCTGCCCCTGCTCTGAGTGAGTGACAGGAGGCGTGGCTCTGTATTGAGTGAGTGACAGGAGGCGTGGCTCTGTATTGAGTGAGTGACAGGAGGCGTGGCTCTGTACATCTGCGGTGTGCGTGAACGCGCTGTCGGAGAGAAGAGAGAGAAAACGCTACCGGTAACGCTGTATGTATGGATAGTACTGTAGAAAAGCGGTATTGAACTGTTTAACATATTTTAATAGAGATATGTTTAGAAAAATGATATTTTGACAGCACTGTTAAGAAATCTCAAACCTGAAAGATTCGGGGCTTGACTCAAAACATTCGGGGCTGAAGCCCCGGCAAAATCGGCTGGCGCCGCCCCTGACCCTAACCCTAATAATATAATAACACTGTTAGATGTAATATTTAGTAGATCTCAAAAAATTAACCCATTTTCAATAATTTATTTTAATTGGTAGTTTTTAGGGCTGGGTAAAAAATATCGATTTCTCGATTTTAATCGATTCTCATTTTTACGAACCGATATCGATTCTTAAATCCCAAGAATCGATTAGTGTAGTCTGTTTTCAGTTGATGAATGAGCAGAATGTGTAGCGCCTCCCATCCAATAAATCGCAATAATCTTTGTGCTTTGTTACTTTTCATATGAAGCAAAGTCTCAGATTTCAAATGACATCCATCTTATTATGAGATTCAAAAAATAAATACCGTTTTGGCGCTGTTTAATGTGACGTAACAGATCGCTTTAGAGCCTCAAAGAGAAGCGGCAGCACGAGCGCATGTGAACATCCTCTCCTCCGCTTTAATACCAGTTACAGCGCGAAATAAACACGACTAAACATCTGAAGGTATGTTAAAATATACAGTACAACTTACTGAAATCCGTTTCATGTCTCGTGTAATAGCTCAATCAGTGTTTCAACCTCGGAAAGTCGTCAATAAAACAGCTTGTAAACAATGTCACGTAACATCACATTTACCTCAGAAAAACATATTCAGTGACCATAAACTCATTAGTCAGCTAGAAAAATGTACTCTAGAAAGCAACATTCTGATTAATATAGCTATGCACGTTACATATTCATTATAATTTTTAAAGTTCTTTAATATTTAATGCATGTTTTAACAAAATGCCGCGATTTAAATGTTTATATTTAAAAAAAAACGAATTGGAGTAGATGAATGATTATATAATTCTAATTTTTATTTATAATAAAAACATCATTGAGTGTTATTTAAGTGTTTGTATATAAATAAGTTAATTTAACCTTCAATATTATTATAGTAGTACCAACTGACTCCCATGTGTAGTTTACAGCATTAGTTGAGAGATTTTTTTTCTCTAGAAAATTTGCCATGTACTGTAACTGAAATACTACATCCAAAATAATCAATATCGAATCGAATTGAAATCGTAATCGAATCGAATCAAAAGCATGTGAACAGTAATCGAATTGAATCGTGAAAATTGTGTCAATACCCAGCCCTAGTAGTTTTATTATTTGTTTAGTAAAGATTTTTGTGTTTTTATATCTGCTATAACATGACAATAACAACTGGAATTTTAATGTCAGTGTATCCCTAATTTTGTTTTTACTTCTAAAGAAAGAGCATCTGAGTTTCTTATATGTTCCTGCCTCAGAGGCCGTGTGTGTGTGTGTGTGTGTGTGTGGCTGAGTGTTTTCTCTCTGTCCCTCAGTTTATGTTTAATTCATACCACATCAATCATTGATGAGTCCATAGAAGAGGCCACCTCAAAGGGATCAGATGGTATCAGGAGACCATTTAGCCTTAAATTCGAGCCGCGAGCAACACTGGCTGAGTGTTCTACAAGGCTGGTATGAAGCTCAAGGGCCTTCATCCTTTGGCTGGGCTCAAGACTCCTAGGCCAGTCTAGAGACCTCAGTAGAGGTGCTGCTGGCATTTATACCATCTTTAATGTTATAAATTGGTTGCAAAGGTGTAAGATTGACTGAAATGGTGGAGCATAGTTAAAGTCATGGTCAAGTGTTGCTCAAGACAGCAAGCAAACAATGGAAGGAAACAGCAGAAGGAAGGAAAATGTGAATATTTTCCCCTTCTCAAACAGACAAAATAATTTGTGAAGGGTCTAAAGTTAGCGAGCATAGTTTGCCATGTGTCGGTGAGGTTTCTGTGCCGATGATAGGCTTTTCTCAGCTGTATGCTTTCCTGACCAGTGGACTTGTGGCTCATGCTCATCTTTTTCAGTCTTATCTGTTCCAAGGCATGAAGCTTCTTGGCCTCCCACATATTCAGGCTAACCTGTCATGTCCTCCTCCGTTTTTCCTGTTTTTCACCCCCACACCTTTTCTGCCAACCCGCGCTCACATGCATTTGAGTCCTAAAGTCTTAGACCACACTGAAAATACTGATTTAAACCTGAAAATTTTTAGAATTTTGTAGAATTTAAAATGTTGTGACATAATGTGACTAATAAATATTTAATATTCTGTGCTCCAAGAGGTCCAGCCTCCATATTTCCATCCCAGCAGAGGTCCAGGAAATACTTCTTTGAAATAGTTACATATTTCCATGTTGGCAGCATTAGTACTTTGTAAAATGCATTGTCATTGTGTCTTCTCGGCCAATTTGGAACCAATAACATTCTGCTATTTGGTGACCCCTGGTTTAGACATTTGTCACAAACCAAATAAGCTAGTTTGTAATATTTTGTGAAAAAAAAGAAAAGAAAAGTGTATTACTGCAAAGAAAATTCCTATTAGGGGCCTTTTGGATCAAATCGTATTTTACTTTAACAGATGCCAAATAGTTTAACAAGCAAACACGTTTTCAACATTGAACAAATTTCAGGGCTTAAATCATCTCTGAGCAGAAAGTAATTGCATCTGCCATGAATTTTATAACCATAATTTTGCACCGCCATCATACATCCGGACCAGAGGAAGGTTTTTTTTTTTGTCGTACATCTGTGAAATTGTGCTTAAAGCCATTGTCTGAGTGCGGCCTTGATTGACCGCAATGGTGCAATTTCCACACATTGTGTTAATGTGCGAGCGGAGGAAGGGTGAGGGAGTGTATCATTACTGACTCACAGGCTGACTTACATTAGTCCTCCTGTCATGATGCTGTGTGGCATTATGAAGCAGCAATTGTTTTGAGACTCATACCGTGTTATTGGATTGTTAACATGGCAACTTTTTTTGTATTAAACTTGTCTTTACTTACTCTTCTGAGTCATGACAACGGATCAAATGTCTCATTTTATTGGATCATTCATAACTAAAAATGATAATTTTTCTTTCTAAAGTGAGCTAATCCATTACTTTCAGCACTTATACTTTTTCAGTAAGTGTGCTGTAGTGTCTCCCCTTTTTTTCTTCAGCTGTGCAGTGTGAGGTAAATCTGTTTCATTCTCCGTTGGTTGATTTTAGTAGTTTATGGAGTAGACAGGGGTTATATCAGCTTTGTGAAATGGGGAGGAAGCTTTAATGTGGTTTCCTTTCAAATGTTTGCATCTTATGAGCGGTCTGTCACAGGCAGCAGCTCTGGTCATATAACTTTACTTGCACTTTTGCTGCTGACATACACCTATAAAACTACCACAGCTGTTTTAACATTCTGTTCAAGTCTGTTCATCTCTCTGAGGGCCTCAGGCTCGTTGCTTAGTCACCAAACAACATTCATGCAATTTTTTTAATGTAAACACCCTCAGTCCTTTTCCCAAAGCTTCATACAATGTTAGAATAAGAAATACATTTTTCAGTGGTAATCATCTCTAGTGGCTGTTACACAGATTTGACAGGAGTGGAATGCATTTTCTCTCCCATCTTCGTTTTATCCTCCCTTCAAACCAGCTTTTTTATTAGGCGGCCTCATGTAATTGAAAGTGTGTTGTTTGCATGTTTCAACCTGCCTCAGAGAAGCAAATAAAACTGTTTCTCTGTTGGCAACACTCGAATTCTAGTGTGGCTGAGGAAGTTGTTCATTTTCAGGACAAGTTTTGTTAATTTGCAGAGATGTGAGATGTTTAATCATGCTGTGCTGTCAAAAAGATTCCTGTTGTATAGTGAAAAAAAAGTCACATTCTTAATGTGTACATTTGTCTGTTTTTCCAGATAAAATATGTAAAAATCCTTGAATCTGCCAGTGCAATAAGACAAAATACAAATCAAGTCTTAAAGGAACACTCCACGTTTTTTGAAAATGGACTCATTTTCCAACTCCCCTAGCATAGCTTAGCATAGTTCATTGAATCTGATTAGACCATTAGCATCTTGCTCAAAAATGACCAAAGAGTTTCGATATTCTTCCTATTTAAAACTTGACTCTTCTGTAGTTACATCGTGTACTAAGACCGACGGAAAATTAAAAGTTGTTTTAGAAAAAGATTTTCTAGGCCGATATGGCTAGGGACTATATTCTCATTCCGCCGTAATAATCAAGGAACTTTGCTGCCGTACCATGGGTACAGCAGGTGCAATGATATTATGCAGCGTCTCTCACAATGTCTCCATGGTTGCAAGGCACGCTCCCTGTGCAAGCAGGGGGTCACAGGCGCTGCGTAATATCATTCTGCCTGCTGCATCCATGGTACGGCAGCAAAGTTCCTTGGTTATTATGCCAGAATGAGAGTATAGTTCATAGCCATAGAAAATCATAGAAACTTTTCATTTTCCGTCGATCTTAGTACGTAGGGTTGCCACCTTCAATACAGAAAAATAAGGGACGCCTGCCGCAGCGGGGGCCACACCCCTCGGGGCCACGATGACCACAGTCCCGATGGCGTGCCAGTGGTGGTATATCATAATTTAAAACATGTTTTCATAAAAATATTAAGATTGATACCAATGGTCATTATAATAAGATATCTGGTATTGAAATCAGTGTGAACAGATGCACTCAGTCTCTTACTATCACAACTTAAGTGGTCATATTCAATACATAGCTATGACAATAATAAACATAGGCCAAAAAAGTGTGACTGAGACCACAAAAAATAAGCTTTTGGAGGAACTTGTGAGATGTGAACCATATTTTATTAACTTATTAAATTAACAGATCCATAACTTAGTAATTATAAATTAAACAAATTGTAAATTGTCATTTGTTGTGAACAAAGATTTTGGCTAAAATATTTCTCATTGTTTGCAGTAACACCATCCAAACAGTGAAACCACACCTAAATAACTGTAAATGATATAATATCTACAAACATTTCTTATTTAAGTAAAACACTTAACAACATTTTTATTATTGGTAAGTAAATATATTTATGTATTTATTTATTCTATTTTTATATTGTCTATTGCTAATTCTATAGTATTGAATGATGCAATTATTTAAATTGGTTAAGCATAACAAATAGTTGTTTATTTTATTCACATAGGTACTATATTTTGATTAAATATGTATTAATTATATCTCTCTTATCTCTTATTAAAGTAATGCTTATGTGTCTGACTGTACAAATTAACCTTAATAAACAAATCATACCATAACATGATTAATGCACATTATTAACATTATTTCTTAATAGGCAGCATATGAAATCTAACGTTATCAATCAAAAACTTGAGGTGATAATAAAAAAAAAAAAACATTACACTATCTGCCTCAGGAGAGAACCGGCGAGGCGGCGTCCCGCCCTCCTCTGACTCTGATTGGCCGTGATTCACGGCCCATGAACCTGAAACAAACCAATCAAACCAAGATGGCAGCGAGTATTACCCAATCAGGGGCAGAATAGGACGTGTCTTCACACAATGCGGGTGGGGTGATTTGCATGGGATGCTGCTTAATGTGAACCTATGTAAAATACGGGACAAATCGCGTCCCGTATCAAATCAATACATTTTGGCTGTAAATACGGGACGATTCCATATTTCACGGGACGGGTGGCAACCCTATTAGTACGCGATGTAACTACAGAAGAGTCAAGTTTTAAATAGGAAGAATATCGAAACACTTTGGTCATTTTTTAACGAGATGCTAATGGTCTAATTAGATTCAATGAACTATGCTAAGCTATGCTAAAAGTGGTACCGCCAGACCCGGAGATCGGCTGAATGGATTCGAAAATGGTAAAACTCAACTGATTAACTCTAGGGGAGTTGGAAAATGAGCCTATTTTCAAAAAAAGTGGAGTGTTCCTTTAAAGAGATAATAAATTGAATTTGTCATCATTTACTCAGTTTCTTCTGTGAAAATGTCCTCCTTCTGTGGAACACAAATTAAGATTTTGGAAGAAAAAATGTTTTTGTCCATATAATGACAAAATTGACCCCACTGACTTGGACTTTTATGTGCATAAAATAAAATAAGAAAAAATTTTAATAAATTTAAATACATTAAAGTAAATTTATATAAAATAAACACCCACTGGCATTTTACAGAATGTCTTGTAAAAAGAAAGTCATAAAGGTGGTTAAATGTTGACAAAATTGTCATTTTTGGGTCAACTATCCCTTTAATGGCTTATGCATTGTTGATATATGATGTTTATCTTGTTTTAAGGATATTTAGATTTTTTTTTCTTTCTTGAAAACAAGTCAAAAAAGACTAATTAAACTCATTAAGAAGTCATTTTTTTCAGTAGTAAGAGATATTACCACCACACTGAGAGGAATTCAACAGGAATAGCGACATTTCAGTCAACCTGTAGGCTGCCAACAAGTAATTCATTTCAACATTTATGAAGTAAAACATAATTTTTTTAAGTAACCACTCCAAGAGGCACATTTGCATACATCAATGTCCGCAGTTTCATTTGAAATAATGCCTTACAGATTCAATAGCTCCCCACATCATTCCATTCAATGTGAAGCACATCGAAAGTTTTTTTTTTTTTTTTGGTGCATCCATACACCTCCCCTCTGGAATCATTCCCGAATCTGCTCACACACCCCCAGCTGCCCATGCATGGGGGGATGGGTGTGGCGGAGCCCAAGATAGGAGCATCTGCTTGGAATATTAAAGTATATCTCAAACCTCTCCCTGCAGAAACCATCTCACACGCTCAACCCCTTTATCAGCCTTCCTGTCAGCGGGAATATGCGGAGGGCTGCTGTTTGTTTCACCAGCACTTGTCACTGCTTGTGATGTGGTGGAATATTCCACCGTTCCAGCACTGTGTATCTGTCTGTGGAGTCATAATGACAAGCATGACATGGTAATGAGAGTGACTTGCTAGAAACCCGTCTGAAATGTGGAGTGACATCACCAAGTGTGGGCTGAGATCACCAAAAGAGGCTTTTAACAATGTCATTTTTCATTTTATTTTCACAGATATATTGTTTCTTCAGTGTAGAATGCTGCAGAATGAGAAAGTGGTTTCATTCAGTGTCATCCACAATCCCAAGAGGCATTTCCTCAATTTCATGCCAGCCAGTCGTGCATTCCTGTTTATGCAACTTAATTGGCTCGCATCAGAGAAGCCACATTCCTGGTATTTATGCCCCCTGGAGATATGTGGTCAGCGTGACCCATGCCAACATTACATTTAGTCCCTCCAGCTGAAATCCACATGGCAGCTGATGGCCCGATCAGGTCCATTGAAGCAGCCTGGGAGGTGTTTTTCTGTGCGATGATCTGATATCTCATCTCCCAAGTACTGTTATTGTCAAACAGAGTGGGCTTTGAAATTTTCAGTCTGATTTGCAGTAATCTTCTGCAGTTTCTCGGTTTATGCGGCAACAGGAAATGAAAGAATGATTATGCTATGAGGGGAATGGACATGAATAATTAACTGACAAATGAATGAAGAATGTTAGATTGTGTTCGTGCCCGTCATTAACAAGTATGGAGGATAAAGATTTCCTGTCGCTCTTGGTTGTGACAGGAACTTGAAGGAGCTTTACTGAATGAATAAAAGTGATCTGGATTAGGATATAAGCAGCTGTAGAGCCGATAAAGAGATACAGCATTATAAAACATTACAGGGATGGGAAGGTGATTTCCAGTGCTTAAAGCCGGGCACACACTCTGAAAATCACTGACCTGTGCACACTTAAAGGATTAGTTCATTTCAGAATTCAAATTTTCTGATAATTTACTCACCCCCATGTCATTCATGATGTTTGTCTTTCTTTCTTCAGTCGAAAAGACATTAAGGTTTCTGAGGAAAACATTCCAAGATTTTTCTCCATATACAGGTCCTTCTCAAAAAATTAGCATATTGTGATAAAGTTAATTATTTTCCATAATGTAATGATAAAAATTAAACTTTCATATATTTTAGATTCATTGCACACCAACTGAAATATTTCAGGTCTTTTATTGTTTTAATACTGATGATTTTGGCATACAGCTCATGAAAACCCAAAATTCCTATCTCAAAAAATTAGCATATTTCATCCGACCAATAAAAGAAAAGTGTTTTTAATACAAAAAAAGTCAACCTTCAAATAATTATGTTCAGTTATGCACTCAATACTTGGTCGGGAATCCTTTTGCAGAAATGACTGCTTCAATGCGGCGTGGCATGGAGGCAATCAGCCTGTGGCACTGCTGAGGTGTTATGGAGGCCCAGGATGCTTCGATAGCGGCCTTAAGCTCATCCAGAGTGTTGGGTCTTGCGTCTCTCAACTTTCTCTTCACAATATCCCACAGATTCTCTATGGGGTTCAGGTCAGGAGAGTTGGCAGGCCAATTGAGCACAGTAATACCATGGTCAGTAAACCATTTACCAGTGGTTTTGGCACTGTGAGCAGGTGCCAGGTCGTGCTGAAAAACGAAATCTTCATCTCCATAAAGCTTTTCAGCAGATGGAAGCATGAAGTGCTCCAAAATCTCCTGATAGCTAGCTGCATTGACCCTGCCCTTGATAAAACACAGTGGACCAACACCAGCAGCTGACATGGCACCCCAGACCATCACTGACTGTGGGAACTTGACACTGGACTTCAGGCATTTTGGCATTTCCTTCTCCCCAGTCTTCCTCCAGACTCTGGCACCTTGATTTCCGAATGACTTTGGACCACTGAGCAACAGTCCAGTGCTGCTTCTCTGTAGCCCAGGTCAGGCGCTTCTGCCGCTGTTTCTGGTTCAAAAGTGGCTTGACCTGGGGAATGCGGCACCTGTAGCCCATTTCCTGCACACGCCTGTGCACGGTGGCTCTGGATGTTTCTACTCCAGACTCAGTCCACTGCTTCCGCAGGTCCCCCAAGGTCTGGAATCGGTCCTTCTCCACAATCTTCCTCAGGGTCCGGTCACCTCTTCTCGTTGTGCAGCGTTTTTTGCCACACTTTTTCCTTCCCACAGACTTCCCACTGAGGTGCCTTGATACAGCACTCTGGGAACAGCCTATTCGTTCAGAAATTTCTTTCTGTGTCTTACCCTCTCGCTTGAGGGTGTCAATGATGGCCTTCTGGACAGCAGTCAGGTCGGCAGTCTTACCCATGATTGCGGTTTTGAGTAATGAACCAGGCTGGGAGTTTTTAAAAGCCTCAGGAATCTTTTGCAGGTGTTTAGAGTTAATTAGTTGATTCAGATGATTAGGTTAATAGCTCGTTTAGAGAACCTTTTCATGATATGCTAATTTTTTGAGATAGGAATTTTGGGTTTTCATGAGCTGTATGCCAAAATCATCAGTATTAAAACAATAAAAGACCTGAAATATTTCAGTTGGTGTGCAATGAATCTAAAATATATGAAAGTTTAATTTTTATCATTACATTATGGAAAATAATGAACTTTATCACAATATGCTAATTTTTTGAGAAGGACCTGTAGGTGACTTCAACAGGGTTCAGTGGGTTGAAGGTCCAAATTGCAGTTTCACTGCAGCTTCAATGGGCTCTACACGTTCCCAGATGAGGAATAAGGGTCTTATCTAGCGAAACGATCGGTCATTTTCTAAAATAACCACAAATGCTCATCTTGCACTGCTCTGCGATGCGCCACACATTACGTAATCACGTTGGAAAGGCCATGTGTGACTTAAGCGGAAGTACCGAGCAAGTGTTTACAAAGCGAACATGCAAAGAACGTGCAAATGGCCTTTGCAAAAAAAAAAAAAGGTAAAATTGACGATGTTGGATGATTTTGAAGTTGGAGGAGAAAATGAGATGGAGTTTTTTGCCCTACTGCGGTACTACCGCCTACGTCACACGTGACCTTTCCAACGTGATTACGTAATGTGTGGCGCATCGCAGAGCAGTGCAAGACGAGCATTTGTCGTTAAGTATATAATTTATTATTTTTAGAAAATGACGATCGTTTTGCTAGATAAGACCCTTATTTCTTGGCTGGGATCATGAAGAGCCCTTTGAAGCTGCATTTAAACTACAATTTGGACCTTCAACCTGTTGAACCTAATTGAAGTCCACTATATGGAGAGAAATCCTGGAATGTTTCCTTCAAAAACCTTAATTTCTTTTCGACTGAAGAAAGAATGACATAAACATCTTGGATGACATGGGGGTGAGTAAATCATCAGGAAATTTCATCAGGAAACTAATCCTTAAAGCAGATGTTTTACGTAGTTTACGTCGTTCACGTCTGTCTTCATTTGCACAGAATGAGAAAAAGAAGTGGAAAAATGCAGCTATGATTGGGGAGATGTGGGGACGGTTAAATNGTTAAATTTTATTTAAGTGAAATTAATTTAAAATTAAATTATGTAAATTTAAAGTAATTTTATTTAAATGTAATATTTAATATAATTTAATATAAATTATTTATCTTTTGTGTTTTTTATTGTTTTCGATTCTTATTGCCAATAAACGTCTTGTGTTCACTCTACCACTTCCACTATACGTGTGGTTTAAAAAACATTTGGATGGAAATGTGCTGCCATTCTTGTGTAAATAACTTTTTATGCCGAACATGTTTTTAATAGTTCTGAGTACTAATAGTTCTGAGAAATAGTGATATATTAACACAGAAATTGCTTTATCTTCAGAGTAGAGACACAGCAGCACTGCTTGCATGCGGAAACAGACCTAAGACATCAAAATGGCATAAGGTCTCCTGAGTGGACAGAGCAAACTCTGTAAAAATAATGAACTGAATTTATTTCTTCAAAGGACAGAGAGGTGGTCTGTGGTATAATATCCCCCCACCCATTTGCCTTATTGTGGCTGTTTCTGTGATCCAGGGGTCTTTATTATTCTTGTGTTGGCATGTAGTGCATACCACCAGAGAATGAGAAGTGATGGCCTTTTGAAGTCTTAATGCCTGCAAATAACTTGCCCTTCTCTTGAGCACTCAATGTGTGTGTGAGCATGCTTTTGCATGAAAATGAGAAATTAGGACAGGAATATGGATTGTTCCTCTCTAGTGCCCTTTTGAGATGAAAGGTAATTACACTGATAGGATTTGTGTGGTCCTGAGGGCTGTGTAGACGGTAGCTATTTGTTTGCTCACTTTGTGATTATTCAGATCTCCACAGATGTTTCCTGCCTCTCGTATGTAGCGTTATCACAGGTGCTGCGCCGTACGGCTTTATTTACAGGAGGCTTTTCTTGCTGTGTCTCTTGGTTATTTTAAACTGATCATGTTAGTTTCACAGCTGAAATCGTCTTTCACCTGTATAAACATCCCTCCTCCCCTTTGAATGTGAATCTTGATTCATGCTAACAGAACACTGACTGAATGACTGAATCTCAAACTACTGCTGTGTTTGTCTACCTCAACAACATCTGACCCTGGAGGACATTTAGAGGATATTGAGGTATTTTAAGCCTCTCTCCTCTATATAATGTCACTGGAGCAGCTGCATGTGAGGTCTACGCTTTGAGTCTTTGAGATTATTTTGATCATTGCATTTACCCAGAGTCCCAATAGCCCAGCATACCTTGGAAAGTGTATTGTATGGTGTTACTAGCTGAAATGACAACTTGTTTGTGGTTCAGTGGCGATTCAAAAGGGTTAGTTTTAAAGGGTTAGTTTGCCAAAAAATGAAAATTCTGTCATTAATTACTTACCCTCATGTCATTCCACACCCATAAAACCTCCATTCATCTTCAGAATACAAATTAAGATATTTTTGTTGAAATCCGAGAGCTCTCTGACTCCTTCATAGACAGATATTTTATTACCACTTTTAAGGCCCAGAAATGTAAATAAAGACATTGTTAAAATAGTCCATATGACTACAGTTGTTCAACCTTAATTTTATGAAGTGACAAGAATACTAAAATGTGCAAAATTTAGTGTTTAGTGTTTGCAAAAACAAAACAAAAATAATGACTTAATTCAACAATCTCTTTTATGTCTTTCTGCTACGCAGTTGATATAGTGAACGTGAGATTGTTTAATAAAGTCGTTATTTTTATTTTGTTTTTGCACATAAAAAGTATTCTCTAATTTGTGTTCTGAAGATGAACGAAGGTCTTATGGGTTTGGAACGACATGAGGGTGAGTAATTAATGAGAGAATCTTCATTTTTGGGTGAACTACCCCTTAAAGACTGCATGAGAAGAATGACTTGCCAAAAATCTCATACATTATGGTAATAATGTCAATTGGTTGTTTGGTCTGGTCCTGTCCTTCCTTCTTAATTTCCTTCCTTTCTTTTCTTCATTCCATCCATTTATTTTTTCCTTCCCTCCTTCCTTCCTGACTTCCTTTTTTTTCTGTCCTGACCTCCCCTTACTTCCATTTTGACTTCCTTCTTGCCTTTCTAACTGGCTAATTTCCTTTCTCCCCTTTTCTTTCTCTATCCTTTCCTCTGACTTCCTTCCGTACCTCCTTCCTGATTTCTTACCTGCCTGCCTTCCTATTTTCTTGTTTCCCTGACTTCCTTCTGTACTTCCTTCCTGATTTCTTACATTCCTGATCTCAATTTCCTCCTTTTTTCTTTGACATTTTCCTGACTTTTGTACATTCTTCCTTACTTCTATCTTAACTTCCTTCCTACCTTCTTTGCCTGCCTGTTTCCTTTTCTTGCTTCCTTTTTTTCTTCCTGACATTTTTCCTGACATCCTTACATACTTCTTTTCTTACTTCCTGATACCTTTATTCGCTTGTCTATAAAAGCATAATTTGTATCGGAAATACCATGTAATTGTTTATTGGATGTTGAAAAATGGGTGGGGCTTTGCAACAAATGGCCAATAATTAAAACTAACCTGGCTTCATGGGGTTATACAGTTGTTTATGTAGTTGGGAGAGCATTAAATGATACATAACATCTCACTCTGCATTAAACGATGGCAGTAGTGCCTTATGATGGGGCGGCTGTCTGTGTGTTATCGTAAACTCAATCTAAATCTGAAATGGATGGCCTAGAGACAATCTCCTGCATTAAATGAGAGTGAATGATTGTATTTTTTTTCTTCTAACCTTGCCAGCTTACAGTAAACGTACCACTTATCTCATTGCAGCAGCTCATCTCTACACCCACAAGATTAGTACAACATGTCCTCATCAGAATTCATGGATGTCAAGATCTCTGCGTGGGCTATCGGCTAGCCATGATGGTTAGGTCCGTTTACAGCTTATTGATCTGGCTAGCCTCCTCATGTTATGTCAGCATTTTGGCCAAGGTGAAAGGTTAGGTGAAGAGCAGCCAAGACCACTAGCAATCCATATGGTCTTAAAGAGTAAATGCAAATGACTTTCCCACCCAGTTTAGCTGACGCTACAGAGAACATGTATGGCTAAAGGCCTGTTCACACCAAGAACAATAGCTGTAAAGATAACTATATTAGCATCCACAACAACAAGTGATATCGTTCTGTTAAGCGTGCACTGCAGTTTTGCTGTCAATGGTTTTTATCTTTCATCAGCTGTAAAAAAAGTTGTTCCAATGACATCGCTTCTATCTGTCATTATCGTTATTATTGTGGTGTGGACTCTGCAATTCTTTTATATTTAGAATGATTTTTAGAACGATATCTTTATTGTTATCATTATCATCCTTGTTGTGAAAGGGCCACTTCATTGTTGCCTATTAACATTTATATCATAGTAAACCATCAAAGTAAAAATGACGTTATACCTAGAATATTCAATGCAACCTTTGATGTGAACAACGTCTAAGAGATCAAAGAGGTTTTTCCATTTTTTTAGCTCTGTGGATGCCTGTCTTGTGTGCTTAAATGACATTAGAATAATGACCCATGATCTGTTTATTTTGTCATTGTTGTCCTTACTCGACAACCTAATCTTGTTTTATGAATCAATCGTAATGAATCGTTATGAATCTCCTACGACAACCGTCAAATCAAAAACCAATAGGAGCGCAGAACCTGATGACGCAATTAGTGCAACAACAACAAACCACCACTTTTAGTTTTTTTCCAGTTTTGTTTTCAAGAGAAGCCATGATCAAAATTAACACTAGAGATTGTTTTTGTTTGCTTGCCACCATTTTTAACCCACATGTAATGCAGCTCACATCACTGAACGTTTCACAGATTGATGATGTGAAACTCTGAACGAGTCTTCTTGCATGTGTCCATTTTTAATGCGTCTTGATTGCCGTACAGTCTGACATTAATGGCAACTTGAGATTCCACAGTGTGACATGGCTTACAGCGTAAAGGACTATTATAAATCGTAATCCTGGCTTAAGAAACATTCGACAATTATATTATGACAGCATTGAAGATATAGTTTCCAGTTGGTGCTTTATAATTGACTATCATTATTACGGCACTTGCTAGACAGCACTGCATTGAAATTCAGTGTATGTAATACTAATTGTAATAACTATAATTAACTTCCTTAGTATTTATCTTATGCAGGAACTGTAATTTAACTGAAAGGCTTTAAGCTTAATGCTTAATATTTAAAAGAAAAAATTAAAATTGTTAAATTTAAATCATTTAAATTTAAAATGATCCCATTGGCTAAGTGTTTAAAATAGAGCCAAGAGCAATGTTGTGATATTTGCATACAAAGATCTGGGATTTGAGGTTTATATATATTTATAAAACTTATATATAATTTTACATTAACCAGAATGTAACTTTTGTAACCTACAGAATGTAACCTAATCCTTTTTCTTCATTTTTTTCTTCATTTTTTCTTCTTTACAGTGTAGCAATAACTGCACTTAAAATAAGGTGTTTTATAATATTCTTGTCTTTTTTTTCCAAATGATCCTTTTATTCCTTAATAAATTATTTGACACAACTGCCAAATCCTCACAATGAATCCAGAAAAATTACTGCTACTGGCCAGTCACGACTTTACATGCGCATCCTCATTTTGGCAACCCAACGTGTCAACATCTCCAAACAAAAGGTCTCGCAGAGCCTTGAAATCAGTTTTAATTTGATGTAGTGTCATACTGTCCAGCTCTTTCTGTTCAGCTCTTTCTGTTCTTCGCTCAGTACTCCTCAGCTGTTGCCTATCTGGGCCCTCACACTTTTTAGAGGAGCCTGAGTAGTCTCTTGACTCATATGCTTTAAATGCGTGAATAACCACTGGACTAGCTTTTCCTATATTTCAAGTCCCTTATCAGTATTAGCTTTCTAGTTTCATGTCTTCTGAGACTATTTTTCAGCTATAAAAGCCAAGTTCTCAGATAATAAACTGGGATGGTACTGTGGTATTAATATGAATTTGAGGCTTGGAGGCAGATGTGTCTGCACCAATATCCACAAGTGAGTTTTTTTTTTCCTTTCTTTTTTTACTTGGCCTGCCTTATTATCTATAGAATAAATAGTAGACTGGCAGACTGTGAGCTATTGCAGCAGTAATATTATGACAAGTGGGCTCCAGTTACAGAAAACAGAAATGTATTATTTAACAGGGTTATACAGATGAACACACTGAACTGAGTATAATGTGGTAACCAGTGTTGACCAAACAAACTACAACTCAATGTATTTTAATTAGCTGAAATGAATAATGGCTATTGTATTTAGATGTAAATAAGAACTCCAAATGAATTCTAGGTAATATGTTGATGTCAGCATATATCTGTCTAACGGCTCATGTGTTTGTGTGAATAGAGAATTCAAAATAACAAGGGAATGTGAAGAATGTCCATTTGTACACATTGTTCCGTTGGTGGAAGGAGCTTACAATGGCTTATTGTTAACAGGTGTTTGCTCTGGCTGTGTCATACAGCAGCGCTTTCCTCAGAGACCCTGTAGATTCAGCATGATGTTATGTAGAAACCTCAGACCTCCTTAAAGTTTACTTAAGCACACTGTTGTTGTTACTTGTTGAGCACTTCCTCAGTCATTTTTTGTTAATTATAATAATAGTAAAATCATACATAAATTAGTAGGATTATTCCATGTCAAATCAACTAAACTGTAGAATCATCCAGCTGAAGTGTTTGATTTTAACACTTTTTCTGATGGAAGACATAAATGGTAATCAAATCCATATGAAATGCCATTGATTTAATTTACAATTTAATATTATTTTGAAAACGTTCATTATGTACAGTAAAAAGTATATTGTAAATATTATTACAATTTTAAAATAACTTTTTTTGTTTTAATATATTTTGAAGTATAATTTATTCCTATAATGGCCTATAATCAGCAGCCATTACTTCGGTCTTCAGAGTCACATGATCCTTCAGAACTTAATGGAGCAAGTTGTGCCCTCATGGATTCTGCCAAGATGGCCGAGTTACTAATACTAAGTAATACAATGATGATATGGCCACGTTCACACACAGCAGCAGAATACGGTTGTCAGTCCTGTATTTGAGTCCTTAATACAGTTACGTTCACACACAGTTCAGTTATTTACAGGAGTGAAACCGCATTCTCTTCAAAAAAATTGTTGTGTGAACGAAATCGGACTGTACAACTAGTTGTCTCACACGTCATACAGTGTGAGAGAGCCGCTCTGCGCTGTACAAATGTGTGTCTACCATGTGTTGCGGGTTTTCATGTGTGGCTTCGCTTTCGGGAACTTGTCTAAGATATGAGCTGTATGTCATCTGAAGGATTTAGATTCATTGACTGTTCTCCACCAAAGCTGCCCCCATTAGTTTTATGTTATAAGAGTTTTATAGACTTCACCATCTTTGATATTACTTTGGTCACTGTCGCTATGATTACTGGTAAGAGAATACAGGCTTGACTCCCGTTGCATACAGAGAGTATTTGAAACGCTACTGTAATTTGTCGTTTGAACGGGACATTTCAAGACTCACACCTGTAAGAAAATGAGTATTGGAAGTGTTTCAGATATTTCAGTACCAATATGTAATAAAAACTCCATATTTTTGACAACACTGCACTAAGTTTATTATTTCAGATGGCTTTTTAAAAGGCTACAATTGAAAAATGGATATATTATATATAAAATTCAACCAGCCAAAGTGGCTAGTAGGAGAGACTGCTTTACACGCCACTGCTGAAATCCACCCGCATTTGGCGGGTTTTAATGTCAAGCACTGCCTATAGGTGTCAGTGTAAAGTTCAAAAGTACTGGGATAAAGAAAACCACTGAAAATGTAAACAAAAACTTACTGAGTAAATCTTTAACTTTAGTGTTTTTGTGAAGTTTTCTAAGGGTCATTAAGCACCCAAGAGCCTTGTTCTTCCATGCCTCCACCTTCATCCACTTGTTTTCAGTATTTGTTGGTGTATTAAAGGGGATCTTTTCAAAAGTTTTCCTGGAAAGGGGTCAGTAAGCAACAAGCCTTAAGCATGTGAGCTAATGTTTAAAAATGCCTTTAATTCTACACTTACATGAACTCATTCTTTAGCACAACCTTTCGGTCCTACTCCTATTGTGTCGTTCTGAGAATTCCATGTGAAATCCCTTACAGCTTGTCATCGAGAAAGAGCTGGTGGGGTGGGAGTGTTTCAAAATATTAACAGAATGTGGTCCGACCACTAGCATGGTGTCATCACTCAGGAATGTTAACCTTTTGATTTGAGGTACTTGCGTTTGCGCAAGCTTCTTCTGTTTGTAGATTCTTGAAGCTTCTTTGTGCATTGTTTGTTTGCCACAATATGAAAAAGCCATGTGCTACATTGTTGTAAATGTCAGCAGTAGCGGAGACGCACATAGCAGATCATCTGTAAATGAAAACATTCTCGCTTCGACCTTGTAACCTGAGCTGAATTCTGAAAACATGGACACGCTCGCACAGGGTAAAAAAAAAGCATCTCATCTTTCTCAAATGGAAATGCCTTCGATTAGATGTATTAAGCTTGGATTCACGAGCTGCCATCGCTCACAGGTCGCAAATATCGAGGGAAAACGGGCACCGCCAAGACTGCAAATGAGCTCCTTGGGGGTCACGGAAACAGCCAAGCTCTTTCACTGATTCAACACTTTTTCAGCACTCGCTTTATGGCTTCGCAAGCACCTCTAGATGATGAATAAAGTTGAAATAGTTGTCGACAGCCACCCCCTTGAGAGCCACAACCTGCCTGACCCAGATCCAAGGACGTAATGAGAGGGGTTTTGGACATCTGGCACTTTTGGATGGGAGCTGGTCGCTGCTTGCATACTGCCAAACTAGTTTGGAATGGGAGGATGGTACTGTTGAAATTTTGTCATTCCTGGCCTGTAGCCAGTTGAAACTAGAGTAAAACTAGGCAGTCAAGTCAACCACTGCCTTCATTTTGTTTTGTTTTTTTGTTTTTTTCAGTCTGTGAACTCAAATCCTCTTATAAATGAATTATGATATTAAATAAGCTGTGTGATGGCATGGAGGTCCACATGAGCCCGGATTCTCTGTGTTCTGAAGGGTGTGAAAGGCCCTCTGTGTGTGACTCCAGCTGCCTCCTTTTTTTTCCCTCTAGCAAATGCATGGCAGCTTGTGTCTCAGTGGGAGAGACTTTTCGTGCAGCTGGAGCAGACCTTGGCCACCTCTGTTCCTCTGCTTGTATCATGAGAACAAACTGACAGTGCCCGATTTATGACTGTCTGAGGCCCGGATGAACTGTGTCTGACAGCACCAGACTCCGCTCAGCAGCTTCCCTTTTCCTAAGGTTCAGCACATAAAACATTTTGGATTTTTTTTTTTTTAAAGGCTTCATCAATGCAATGTCTAGCCAAGAAATAGGATTTGTTTTAAATATAGCAACGGAAAATTGGCAAACATTTTGAGGAACTCCAAAGAGCATCTTTAAATTATTCAGTGTCGTGCCCTTTCAAACTGTCGATTCAAAACAATTAAAATGCTATAGCACAAAATACTCATTTAGGGAAGGTGCGAAATTGGCCTAGTTATTTAACTGAGAGAGATTGATAATTGCTTTGTTGTATGTGTATGTTGGCCGTGCGTTCGACTGTGCGCGTACACTAGTATACCCAAAGCTTTACTGCATTAAATTCTAGTGAGCCAGGACTGCCACAGGTTCCCCCATGCCCTGAAACCATCCATACTGTATTGCATATCCGCAATTCTTCAGCATGCATTTTAGCAGATTTGTTCATGATTTAGTACATGACTTTAGCATACTGCTTGTCTGGCTAATTGTACAAGAGTTTTTTTTCTTAACAACATCAAAACAACAAAGCAATCACTGTCGCCCAGGGAACTCCTCTTACTAGATTTATGAAGCGCCACGACTATCATGTAGACCTGCCAGCTTGCTTACCACTTTGCCTCATTACACTTAACACTGATTAGATTAGCTCGAAAGGACTAGAGATGCGCCTTTAGCCGCAGTACCTGCAGCCCTCCCTCTCTGTATCAGAGTGTGCCAGGCCCTCTGTTTATCCAGATTTATGGATGCGTTTTATCGCCTAGCTCCAGCCAGCTCTGTGATATGCAAATATATGCCCAGCTTTATTGTCTCAACTCACTGCTGTTAGCAGAGGTTTGTGTTCAAAATTGGTGATCGAGGGTTGTAAACACACCAAGCCGTGAACACTCTTTTCTCAGTGGCTTCAATTTATTTGGTTGCAGAGATTTTCCATGGCAGTCATTTGGAATAAAATGTTGGTTTGCCACACTTGATTTAGAGTTTGAGTTTGCCTCCTGGAAGTGAACGTGTGAATTGTTGGGAATTACGTAATTAATTTATGGGTGCTGTTTTATACTTTGCACTTTTTTGCCTGCATGTTTTGACACTTGTTGAGTCCAGTGCAAGCCAGCCGGGGTCAAAGCCCTGACCTTTCCTCTTCAAATGCCTCACACGACCCCC
The DNA here is from genome assembly GCA_003731715.1 of Anabarilius grahami. Lineage (NCBI taxonomy): Eukaryota > Metazoa > Chordata > Actinopteri > Cypriniformes > Xenocyprididae > Anabarilius > Anabarilius grahami. The sequence continues at coordinate 1,781,121 of RJVU01036174.1, read as the reverse complement.
ACAGCTACCAGTTCACGGTGATCATCCCAACCGCTCTGGTCAGTTCTATTATTGGGATGCTCTTCCATTCATTCATCAACCTCTGGCCTGTGATGTGGGGTGGCAGGGCGCATAAACGCCCCCAGCTCGCCAGTTTCACTTCTCTCCACTGTCCTTTCTCTTTTGTCTTGTCTCGTCTGTCCTTCTTCCTCTTTTCTCACTTATCTTTTCTGACCTGCCATCTCTTGCTCTCTTTTGTGCTCTTTTTAGCTCTCTGTCTCTCTCTCTCTTTTTAATTTCGCCATTGTTTATTGTCCTGTGATGTGGGAAAGACAGGAAGCTGAATAAATTGGGCCATTGTTTCTAGGGAGGATGAAGGGTTGAAGAGGCCTGTTAATACAGAAGAGGATTATGATGATGGCTGAGCTATAAGAACGAAAGAGACTGTCATTCGATCGAGCAACTCATCTGTGCAAATGTGACGCTGCATTAATTTACCTGAAAGACTGCGAGAAGTCAACACAACCTTAAAATAAACCCCATTTTCTTTCTTATTGCATGTTTCTGGTCTCATTGTGAACAATTCATCATATTCCAAAGAAAAAAAAAAGTTTGGCTTCATATTTCATCAAAGTTTTGTAACTTGCTCTTCCCCTGAAACGACTTTCCTTTTCTGATGACATCACTTAGGCCACATTGGATATTGGATAATGTTAAAGTCGTGATGTAACAGAAGTAGTGCAAGTAGATCTTTTCTTCCATGTTGTGGCATACATTCAAGTGAAATGGATTATTGAAAAGAAAGTGTCTTGATTGGATGGGGGCAGATATTAACGTAAGCTTGCCGTCGAATGTAAAAAAGGGGCAGAGTTTATGCAAACGAAATCCTTGGAGAAGTCCGGAATACATCACCAGAGAGAAGTCTGTATCATCAGAAGGTCAAGTTATGACTTATAGTATAGTAACAAGATCAAAAACGTGCATTTGGAAAATAGATTTCCATTTCATGCCAACTTTAACCATTAGCCAAATAGCTATTTAGCCATTGTTTTAGTGATCTTCACTTCGGTCAGGCTCAATTTTTTTTAATGTATTGGCTTTTCAATATTCAGTTAATTCCCACTTTTTTCCACATTGAATGTCCTGTTTTCCTTGGACGAGTATAAGTTATGCTAGTGAATTGGGTTGCAAGCTGCAGTTCACGTCAATATGATTCTCGGTTTAGTTGCGGAGGGAGAATGGGTTCAGTTTTGGGGGGTCATTTTCAGTTCGTATCCATGTTGACTACATAAAAACAGTCCTTCCTGTTTCGACTGATTGATAAGAAATGACTGCGGCTGAAAACTAGCTGCTCCAGTTCGTGGGTTTCGGGGAGTAACTTTACGTATTGTGTTTCCGCACAAAGCCTGTATTTCCAGATCTCTCCATGGCCTCCAACAAAGCACCATCATTCCTTTACACTTGATTGAAGAGGAGATAATTGTTGTGATCATACATAGTTGGTTTTCAATTTAAATGTATTAACAATCGGTATCTTTTTCAGGAACATATCAACTATAAACAAAGCAACAAATGCTGCCTGTTACATTTCAGCTTGCTCTTTGCGAAACCAGACACTCGTCCCGATTTACGCTAGACAGATGGGATGAGTTTGAGATGGGATGAGTCAGAGATGGTAACACAACCTAGCCCCTTACACAGGTACCTTGTTACCAGCAGTCTGATAGATCCGTGGTGTAACTGATCTCAAAGTCTGTAGATGTTTATTCAGACCATCCTGCGCTTTGTTAACAGGTGGAAGCTCTAAAGAGAAGCTAATTAGTGTTCTTTGTGATCTCCCTTAGCATGGCGCCGTTACCTGCCCTTTGAAACCACCCTGACTGGAGGCAGCGGCAGATCAGCAAAGCACTACAAAACTACAGATAACCTTGAACTTCCTATGAAGCCCACAAATACTTGTAAACTCAAACAATCTGCCAATCATGACTTCTGGATAGTAACGTTTTATAGATGTTCGCAGATCAAGGCTGTCCAGTTGTCACAGGAATGTTTAAATATCTCTTTCATTAGTCACCCAAAGTATGAGGTGTTTTAATTATTAACTAGCGGTCGCCGTGTGAAAATATTTGCACAAAAGCAGTTATAAAACTGCTTTTCATTTGGTTTCGTAAATTAAGCTTGTGGGCTTCATTAATGACAATTACTTGCGTTCTCTGTTTGAATTGGATCTCTCTCTTCATTTGTTCCATCTGTGGTGTTCCATTTATATTTAATGCGTCTTGCTGTGTCAAGCAACCCTATCGTTTTTCGTGCACAATGACTCATTTTACTACCTACCCTGCTGTTGCAGTTTGGGCTCGTGAAAAATGACTTGTGAATGGTTCCCACTGTTTATTGTGCTGTCATTTTCATCCCCAGGGAGCTCAGTGAAGTGGGTTATCTCTTTGTCAAGGATGCACAGATACACAAAACGCCTAGCAAACACAAGCATTCACTGGCAGCTGCCTTAGCTATATTTACCTCTGCTAAAGACAATGCGTAAATGTCTACAACATGTGTCGTGAGCCATTTAAAAAGCAGATCATGATTTTAGAGTATGATATTTCTGTTTGAGCAAGGTGCTACCAACTTTGAATGATTGAAATGAAAATTCAAGTATTTTTTAGATAGGCCATGCTATTTGGGTAAAGGTCGTTTCTTTGAGATGAGTGGAGCACTTGGAGATTTTTCTGATGAAAACAAATTAAAATTGTATTAACAAATAATGTTCCTTTTTGAAACTAAATTGGATTTTGATTTAATAAAGGGACTCTAAAAGTCAGTATAATAAGCACATCACTGATTTATTTTGTAAATTATTTTTTTTATCATTTGCTCATGACCTAAGGTCCTTCTAGTCCAGAGTAAACAAATTAGTTGGCTTTAGGTGAAATAAGCTTGTTTAAACATGACACATTGTTAGATTCAGTTTTAATCCCTTCATATAGACCAGCTATATAGACTATACGCAGTGCTTACGAAAGTTACTTTTAAAAGTAATGCATTACAATATTGCGTTACTCCCTAAAAAAGTAACTAATTGTGTTACTTAGTTACTTTTTATGGAAAGTAATGCGTTACATTACTTTTGTGTTACTTTTTTCTGTTTATCTAAAGTCATTTTTGCTTATTAGTATGGTTGAATTGGGATAATCGAAGGTCAGCAGCAAAGAAACTGGTAAATAAAGTGAGATTAAATTCATAAAGTATATTTAATTTAATATATTTAATTATTGCAGGTTTGTGCAATATTCTGAGATTGAATTTCATTGTTTTTATTCACTTTGAGAAATACTGACTCTGTGCTAGTGAGATGAGTAAATGCTTACATTTAGACTAGAACTACAATATCTGTCATGTATACGGACAACGCGTCTGCACTTACTCTCGATTTCTCTCAACATGTCGACAGCCGAGCTGTCAGTCAGTACATGGGAAAACAAAGTAACTTGCATTACTTATTTCAAAAAGTAACACAGATATACTAGCTGTTATGAAGCAGTATGTCACTTTTGTGTTAGAATGTGTTGATTTAATTGTAGTATTGTCTGATATTTATCCAATATGTACCAATAATGATAACATTTAAAAAAAATCACATATTGTCTGATATGGAATCAATATATTGTGCCTCCTAGCTATATGGAGTCGATTTGTGATGTGCGTGAGTTAGCTGTTAGAATAGATTGAGTGCAAAACAAAAGCAACTACAAACACAAAGTCTTTGAAATTCCTCTTGTAAACTGCAACAGGTGTTTGGCAGTCTGTGGTATTAAGGAAGGGTAGGAATGCACTTGTGTGTATTTCCGGATAGTCCACTTTAATAAGGCTTCTTTACAATCCTGCCAGGGAATTTTTGTCTTATGTTGGCCTTGTGGATGTCCTCATTATTAGTGGTGCACTGATCAGGAAATTTAAGGCCAATACAGATATTTTAACACTAAGATTGACTTGCACTGATTGCAATCACCAATCAGCCTGAATTTAAGCAGGTTTGGCCAATTGGCGATCACAGGATTAAATTGAATATCATCCCATTAAGATCGGGTGGCCGAACGTACCCCTGCCCATTATTCACATACAACTCTAATCCAGTCCACATTTAAACACAGTTCTCCATGCATGCCTTGCTCTGAGCTCCCCATGGCTTGTTGGCAGCCTTCAGAGAGCTCTTCAGGAGGCCGTTTCCTCAGCATTGGACACGCTTGTTTGTCTGGGCAGGCCGTACCTAAATCTCATTCTTCCAGCCTGGCCTTCAATTGGGCATGTGTTTACAGATAAGGCCAGATCCTATTATGCTGTTAGGAGTTTCCAATAGCAAAGGCGCAGTTTAGTCTGAAGTGCTAAATTGGCAAACTGAGCGAAACGTACGGCTACTGTCTGAAATTGTAGGGGGGCTGCTCTGGGGGGGCTTAACGTGTCATTTGTGCAAGACTCAGATACGTGTGGATGCATATCAAGGCGACGCATTGCTCCCAGATTTTAGGACTGCATGATATATTGAAATAAAATTTGATATTGCAATATGGCTCCGATTTAATTAAATAAATATGTGCTGCATGTTTTGGATTGAAGCGTGGGACCGTGTTGGCTCAGATGTGTGTGGATGCATATCAAGGCGACGCATTGCTCTCAGGAGCTCTATCGATCCCTGGCTTTGGTCCTGTGTTTATGCTTGGCTGCAGTAAGGTGGTCTGCGCTTGGTCAATACTGCAATAAAGTTTTGACTCTTGACTCCCGGGTGGTGCACTTGTGTTGAAGGACAAACCCTATGGTAATTATAGGCCATTGGTCGCCTGCTGCTGTAGCTAGAGTACTGTAGCTAGGACAGAGACAGAGATCCCATTGTGTGCAACACAGCGCTTGATGATGTTGAATTTGTGTCATTGCAAGCAAAAGATTGTGGTGTTTTAGATTGAGGGCTTGGATACGGGTCAAGGGACACTCAGACAATCATTCTGCCATTTGGATGAATGTAAGGGATTGAGCTTTTTGCCGTCACATGTCACTGGTTCGCCTGTGGATTAATGATGAGCCTGGTTTTGATCACTCTGTTGGTCGCTACTGGGTCAGATTGATCAATGGATCTTCTAGTTGCTTGATAATTCAGAGAGTGCAAAAAATCTAGCGCATTCATCCGAACAATAGATGCTTTGTGAGTGTGTTTGTGTCATATTTCCCTCAATAAACGGGAAATTTGGGGCACTGAGCCGGGAATGCCTCTGCAATTAGCGCAATGCGCCTTGGGTTCCATTGTTCGGCTCTGTTTACACCGACTACACACATGCAGTGGACCTCACCTGTTTCAACTGGTGTCTCAACCAACACACCGGAGGCTAAATGGGCTCCAACATTCCACTTCGTTTTTTTAAACATTGTAAAATATTTATTCCTAAAGGATGTTTAATATAATGTGGGTGTCATGCAAGATCCTATCATCAACAAGTGGTTTTGGTTTTAATGCCTGTTTAAAAATGTATCACATCTTCACAGTATCTTCTTCTGGATAATAAAAAATAACCTTTCTGGTTATTTTTTTATTTTTTTTGTCAGTTGTAGTTACAAATAATAAATAGTAGAAATAAATAGCATAGTGTAGTAATTTGTGTATATGATAATTAATATTTGTAATTATTAAAAATAATTATTAGTGTGCAAAGCTAGCAGGACAATCAGATATCAGTATGCTAAGCTAACAGGCTAATCAGCTTGTTTTGTGCAAATCTGGTAGGTTAAACATTTCTTGTATTGTTTTTTTAATTTTTTTCAGTTAGCTGGCAAGCTAAAAAGCTATTTGACAATTCATAGTGGTCATTGCATTCTCAGCTTTGCCACATATCAAATAACTTCTATTTATTATCTGTTTTCGCTATCAGGTCACCTACAGAATGTCAAGGCAGAGCAACAGTTTAAAGAAAATTTTATAGTGATGCCCCAAAATGATTTTTTCTTTTTACCTAAACACTTTTCTAAAAAATTTTTTGTTGTTGCCAAAATTAACATGCCCATTTAGCCAAAATCCAAAACCAGAAACAAAGTTTTGTTAACTAAATTTGGGTAATTGAGTAATTGATCTCGCTATGCTGTTCAGACTGTTGTATACTATAGGGTGATAAACCTGCTGTAGTAAAGTTTGGCAACAAGCTGTCTTGTGATATTTCAGCCAAACAAATTTCACACTTCTGACGTTAACCTGAGCCGAATAACTGTTTCGGTCAATGTTTTCAGCCTTCCAAAACTCCCATATCTGGCTGAATATTTTCTATTTTCAATAGAATTGTTTTTGTGGTCCAAGAAAGTTCTAGGAAATATACCCTTTTCTATTTTGGTGGTGCGCACTATTGGATTTCATATGGCTTTGGATCACGTGGCAACCAGTCACCTGGAAAAAACAGCAGCTTTATTCTGAAAAGAATACCTTAAGCCATTAGTGCTCTGATTTAGAAAATTGTATGTAAATAGATTTACAGGAGCACTCTAGTTTATTAACCCGGACCCCTGAACCGTACCATCCCGTCATTTTCTAATGGGCAAAAATGGCGACCTTTTTTATTTAGCCAAAATGAGGTAAAAATGAAAAAGTAGCAAATTGTCTTCTGCAGATAGTCCCCATTAGAGATCGATATCACTGTTTCAACAACTTCATTTATGATGGGATTCATTATGGGCTCACAGAGGGGCCTTTAGAAACATTGTGCCTGGAGGTAAAGGTACAAGCCCAGTATTGATTTTGGAGAAGAGCTTTGTGTAAGCCTGTAAAGAACACAGTTATACATGTAAGGTTTTTTCTCCTCCAGGTAGGCCTGTAGTTTCATGCATTTCATGTAGAAGCCATCCTCAGAAATCCAATCATGCTTCTCTGATGTTTTCCTATACAGTCACCTCAGGTATTCAGCTCTGTATGAGGATTAGAACCTGCTGATATTTATTTCAGTCCACTTCAAAGCACCTGACCTCCATACAGCCCCTGATTATATATATAGAATACCTACAGAAGCAGCTCTGTAAAAGTGACAGCAACATGAATTGTAATCAATGGCCGAGATATTGATTGTGTTCTTAATTGGCTTTTTTCCAAGCTGCGGGTCTAGTCAGAAACTGTTGAGGTAAGAAAGCAAATCGATAAATGATTCCTTAGATTTGCTGTTAGTGAAAATCAGTATTGAAGCATTAACCAACAGTTCGTTAGCTATAGGTGAACTGTACATGCTCATGATACTTTAAGACTCTTGGCGTGACTTGAGACTTAGAACATTAGAAAGTGACCAAGTCAGAAAGATGGATAGATAGCATTTATGGATAGAAATTAAAATCTGGAAAAATATCGTCCGTCCATCCATCCAGAAGCAGGTCATCTCCATGCGGCAAATGAAGAGCCGGCCTGCCTTTGCAGACTCTGATAAAAGAGCACAAGACGTTCATGTTTCATCAGGTACATAGGCAGAACAAAGACACATGCAGACAAGGGCTTTTTTTGACGCTAGTTTGCTAATTATTATGAACCCGATGAATATGGAGTAAGGAGAATTTGCTTTAAAGGTAATAGTCGGGAGGCTTTGAGGGATTGAAGGGTTTTCTTTCCAAGATCCTTTGAGGTATGGACAGCGACCGGCAGAAAGATGAAGAGGTTGAGGGTAGAGCAGGCAACAGGTGCTGGGTTGCCACAGCAACAGCATGGCTTGAAGGCATCAATGGCTTCGGCGGATGTTTGAATGCTCGCTCGCAGCAGGAACACAAGTGTTTTACAGTTGGCCCAGTTGGGCTCAGTTTAACATTATCCCTATCTCAAAGGAGAAGACGCCAGCCAGCACTGCAGTCAATCCTGCTGCTCGCTTGCGGAGGGAACAGCAGGACTGAGGCTGGCAGGCAAGTCACTCATGACTGCTCGGGTCCTGCCCCCAGCCCATAGGAGATATTGGATGGCTGGTGTCTGTTTATTATCTCCCAGTGCGTTATCCATAGGCACCTGCTGAGTGAACAGTATTGATGCCAGCTCTGCAGAGGAGCAGATACGCCATTCTCACCCTTGATGTCTGGTCAATGGCTCTTAGATCTTCATCCTGACATTTCCATCATTGGGTCTATTGATCTTGGATGAGGGCCGGCACTCTTAGGTAGATAGACAACCTATGCCGGGCTGTTTGTATGGGGCGTGGGAGTGGAATACAAAAACCAGGACCGGTTTTATGTTTCTCTACTAAAATGAGCAGCTTTGTAGTGTTTATTATATTCTTCTCAAGTTGAGCTTTTTGGGCAGGGCAAATATCCAATAATAAAGTAATTTTGAGGCAGAAATGAATTCAGGAGAGGCTTTTTTTTGTCTGTCCTGGCCTCTGTGATCTTTACTTACAGGTTTTAAATGGATTCAAATGGGCCTTAAGCACTTGAACATAATAGGAGGTGCATTGCACAATTTCGACCCACTTTAACTAGCTCTTCTGTCTCTTTACGAGGGTTCAGAGTTGCTAAAGCCCTTACACGTGTGGCCCCCACTCCCCACCCCCCACTCGTTTGCTCTTTAGACACATAGCATATGCCCTGATCTGTTTAGCTAAGGAGATTTGAAGTCTCTGGCTAATTGGCAGCAGGCTTATGGCTGCACGACCCATAATGAGTGTGCAAGCAGTCTGTTGCTTTCAAAAGGAGGGGGAACATGCGTTCTGGTTGCTCAGTGTGAACTACAGAGGGGATGTAGAGTAGTTTTTGGTCTGTTATCACATTTGAAGGATTAGCAATGATGGTTGTTGACCTGGTTTTATGTCCTTCGTGCTTGAATTAAATGCGGTGATCTAAATAAATTGTGTATTAGTAAGATGTTCTTTTCCTTTATTTTTTTATTTTTATTGCCATGTTAAAATAAATAAAACATTCTAAAATTAGAATATGGTCATAAAGAGAATAACGTCATAAAGCTTTGAGAATAATCTCATAATATGCAATTTACAATAATAAAGTCCTAAATTAGCCTGGATGCCAGCCGAACTTAGCCCCGCCCACAAAATTTTTAGGTCGGGGAAGTTCGGTCTGGACTCGATCCGTAGAGGAGTAATTATGCCCGAACAGAAACTGTTCGGACCAATCACATTGTCAGGGCGATGATTGACAGATTATCACCAGAAACGTAATCAGCCACGTCATCAAAGAGCGCTTGGGTTGAATTAGTTTACAACAATGATGGCTGTTGTTGAAGAACTGAGATGTGTAGATTCCGCCATCGCGTCCGTTATAGAAGATATCGACAGCGCATTCATTTTAAAAGATTTTAAAATTCTTTTTACAACACCGGCAAAGATTGTTTACGCTCATCTTCTACTAGTTCCAGCATGTGTGCAGTTGAGTTCTGTTGACTGTAGCTCTGATTGGTTGTAGGTCTATCCAATTGAGTTCTTTCCTGGATCGGTTGAAATACGCCCCCATAATCAAAGCCCAATGGAGCAGTATCAGACTCATATTCTGACTAGAATTGAGTATGACCACGTCAGGCTAGTCCTAAATATCAAAAATATAAAATAACATTAAGAGATTGTGTAGTAATATTTTGTGAATAAAGTCATAGCATTATAAGATTAGTTGTAATATTATCAAGAAAACAGTCTTAAAGGGATAGTTCACCCAAAAATGAAAATTACCCCATGATTTACTCGCCATCAAGCCATCCTAGGTGTATATGACTATCTTCTTTCAGACAAACACAATCTGAGATATATTTAAAAATATCCTTAGTCCTCCAAGGATTATAACGGTAGTGAATGGGGGCCTGCATTTTGAACAAAAAAAAAGCACCCATCCATAATAAAAGTAGTCCATACGGCTCCAGTGGGTTAATAAAGGCCTTTTGAAGTGAAACGATGCGTTTTTGTAAGAAAAATATCCATATACAAAACTTTATAAATTCAAATAACTAGCTGCACAACTCGACTTGTGCCAAATGATCAACCCACTGACGCGAAGTATGACGCAGGATGTAGGAGTATCGTAAGCTTAGACTTCTCTTGCGGTTCAAACAAATAGGGCTGGGCAACAAACTCAAGCTCCTCTTCTCTTAAATCAAAATTTATCATTTTAGACTTCTAATTCGTGACCTGTGTTTTGTTTTGCTCTCTCCTCTGAGCCTCCGTGTTTATCATTGCGTCATTGCGTTTGGGTCAAAGGTCGCTCTTCTACCCAAATCGACTTGTGCAGTAGGCGTATGGTTGTCCGCCGGAAGCTAGTTATTTAAATTTATAAAGTTTTGGATATGGATATTTTTCTTACAAAAACGCATTGCTTCACTTCAAAAGGCCTTTATTAACGCATTGGATGTATGGATTACTTTTATTATGGATGGATGCAGTTTTTTTTTTTTTTTTTTTTTTTTTCAAAACACGGCCCCCCATTCACAACCATTATAAAGCTTGGAGGAGCAAGTACTGTTTTAAAAATATCTTGTTTGTCTGAAAGAAGATAGTCATATACACCTAGGATGGCTTGAGGGTGAGTAAATCATGGGATCATTTTTGGGTGAACTAACCCCTTAAGGAAAATTAATGCCATAATGCCATGGCTTTATTCATGTAGTTTTGACTTCAATGTTCCAAGTAGTTTTTTTTTTCTCACTATGTTACAACTCTATTCTCAAACTTGCATGGTTTTTTTAAGCAGGGCACTAAAACAATCATAGCAGACTGTGTGGGTTTTTTGGGATAATTCATAGGCCGTCTCAATTACATTTGAGACCTAAGAAGTACAATGTAGGCTTAACCATTTTCTCAGGCTTGCACATCGGTGGCGACATTTGTAAGGTTGTCCATGATGAGAATAGCATATTAGAGATGCATTCATTTCCCCAAAGGTCTCCCAAAAAATTTTTTTCTTGGGTTAAAGCCAATTTCCGACTGGATTATATTAATCCTACTGGATGCGTTTTTAGGTAATGGAAAATCTGGAAGCTGCAATCTGGCCAATATTTTTTGGTTCAGTGGGTTCACAGTATGCACAGTTTGGGAAGGAGCCGATCTGATGAAACCAAACACCCCGGGGTTTCATAATGAGCAATGATGAGCAGTTAGATGTGCTTGTTGTGTAACATTCCTCCCGTCACCACCTGTTTATAGAGATCATAATTGTGATGTGATTTCTAGCTCATCATTACAGGAAAGACTCACATTAGCAAGTTTAATAACTTGTAACTCTGTGGCCCCCTACCTCAATGTTGAAACCGTGACAATGTTGAAAGTAGTCAATATGACCTGAGTAAATCTTCATGGACTGCACTACAAAAAATCATTTTCCTTATCAGTATTTTTATACTTGTGTTCCAGTAAAAACAAATTAAATTTATTTGAGAGACATCATTCCTTTGTTCGTTCATTCATTCACTCACTCATTTGATCGTTAGTTCATTCACTCACTCACTCACTCACTCACTCACTCACTCACTCAACTCATTTGTTTGTTTGTTCATTCATTCTCACTCATTTGTTTGTTCATTTGTTCAATCGTTCACTCACTCACTCATTTGTTAATTCGTTCACTCACTCACCCACTCACTCAATCACTCACTCTCTAAATGTAAATCTTAATATTTGACAATTTTATTTAGTAAATTTGTGTTCTTTTTATTGGAAAACCTTTTTTTTTTGCAGTGTGGGATTAAAATAGTTTCTTTTGTGTAAATTAACTGATACATCAGCACTTTAAAAAATGTTCCACATTATGAACTCACTCGTTTGTTTGTTCGTTCGTTCACTCACTCACTCATTTGTTCATTCGTTCACTCACTCACTCACTCACTCACTCACTCATTTGTTCGTTTGTTCATTTGTTCACTCACTCATTTGTTCGTTTGTTCATTTGTTCACTCACTCACTCATTTGTTCGCTTGTTCATTTGTTCACTCACTCATTTGTTCGTTCGTTCACTCACTCACTCACTCAACTCATTAGTTTCTTTGTTCATTTGTTTGTTCATTTGTTCACTCACTCATTTGTTCATTTGTTCACTCACTCATTTGTTCATTCGTTCACTCACTCACTCACTCACTCACTCATTTGTTCGTTTGTTCATTTGTTCACTCACTCATTTGTTTGTTTGTTCATTTGTTCACTCACTCACTCATTTGTTCATTCGTTCACTCATTTGTTTGTTTGTTCATTTGCTCACTCACTCACTCATTTGTTCGTTCATTCACTCACTCACTCACTCACTCACACATTTGTTCATTTGTTCACTCACTCTCATTTGTTCATTCGTTCACTCACTCACTCACTCACTCACTCACTCACTCACTCATTCATTCTCTAAAAATAAATCTTAATATTTGACAATTTTATTAAGTAAATTTGTATTCTTTTTATTGAAAAACCAGACAGTTTTTTGCAGTGTGGCATTTAAATTTTTTCTTTTGTGTAAATTAACTGATACATCTGCACTTTAAAAAATGTCTTTAACTAAGAAGAATTACAAGATAACTAAAAATAATTAAATTAAAGTTATGTATCTATTGCATGTCCCCTTTGAGCCATTGTATGTTCAGCAGATGTCTACTGCAAGTTTGCCAGAAGGGCTGGGATTGAGTGAGAACTACCTGAATCTCTCAGCTCCTTAACAGATCAATGCTGTAATCTTCCCTCCGACAGCCTCCAGCACCCTATGTAGCCTTTATTAAACCTGCCACAGTGGCCTATTGTGTGTCTGTGAAGCTCACAATGACTCCCCAACCGCACATGCAAACACAATTACATATTAGGGCTGTGAATTGAGCTGTCACTGCCTTACTAGTAAAGAATCAGGATATTGATTGATGGTATACCGGTTTGGACCTGATTAGCAGTTCATTGTCAGTGTTATAATTGAGCCCATCTCCTGCCACCCTCAAACACCCGCTACCAAGGTAACAGACGTCTCTCTGTGGTTAAGACATCTGATAGGAGCTTCAATGGGTAAAATTAGATGTTTGTGAGATCTATTAGGTTCAGTGTTGAACCTGTTTATTGAGAGAGAACTCAAACTCAATTGTGAGAAAAGGATTGTGAACTCTTTGAAATATGATCTGTATTTTTGTACAATTGCCTTATTCACTTAAGCCATAAAATGACATACTTACAACGACACATCTTTATTGTGTGATATAAGACATCTGATCATCTGTGGTACCTCCTGAAATGGCAAGTACCTCAGGCATGACTGAAAGTTTTAAATATTTTATTTTTGCTATAAATATTTATTATATATATGTATATATATATGTGTATAAATATAAATATTTATAGCATAAATTATAAATAGTCAAGTTAAGTCACCTTTATTTATATAGCGATTTTTACAATGCAGTTTGTGTCAAAGCAGCTTTACAGTGATAACTGGTAAATAAATGTGGCTGCACAGCAGCTCTTAAAGAAAATGGTGTCATTGTCCAGCTTAAGTAAATTCAGTATTGATTCATTCCGTTGTAAGAATCAATAGTTATTCATTTAGATTTCTAAATTTTTAGAATTTATCTATATCAGCACTGGAGTAAACTGTGATGTCATCATCCAGCTCAGTTCAGTTTGCATACAATGGTGTCGATGCAGGCAGATCAAAGCATTGTTGAGTATCAAATGTCAAGTGTCCCCAACTAAGCAAGCCAAAGGTGACGGCGACAAGGAACCCAAACTCCAACAGGTGGCAAACAGATGTTAAAATGGAGAAATAAACCTTGGGAGAAACCAGGCTCAGTCGGGGGGCCAGTTCTCCTCTGGCCAACAGGGAACAGTGCATGATTATGATTATGATTCAGGCAGCTTTCATAAGTCCGATTGGGATCACAACAGTCAAAGTATTTATTCCAGTTCCATCTAGTTGAGGATCGTATTCATCNCATACAAACTTTTAGTAAATTGTTAGATATTTATATATTTATGCTTATAACATTTTTTTTTAATGGTTAAGAAAATAAACTTAATTCAATCAAGATATGAAAAACTATATTGTAAATTTTGTAAGTTTTTTTGTTTTAGTTTTAAGAATATTTAGATTTTTACAGCATACATTTTTTTAATATTTCCAATATATAAACAACTACATTTAGTGTTGTGTGTGTTAAATACCACTTTATTGATGCGATTTATCTATCTATAAAGCCCAAATTATACTTTGCCCATCTACGTTCCGTGACGTTCCACGCACTGTCCGCGTGACGTCATTTCTGTCATCATGAGGTTCCCTGCACTGAGTCTGCTTGCAGCCCAATTTTTGTGTCCTTTAGGACTGTACGCATACAATGGTGCATGTATGAGCGGATTTGAGCGCTTGAAAACAGAAGTCCACTAGATAGTGTGCATGCGCTGAATGCATCTTTCAATGCTAAGGACTATACTTTGAGATGCTTGCACACTCAACTGTGCTTGAGACTGAGCGGAACATGGAAAATAAAGTGTATCCAGGGCTTTAGAAGTAAAAGGCTCTATAAAGGCCCTGTGTGATATTACAGAGACTTTTGAGTGACAGGTTTAGAGAGGGCACCTCTTAGTCTCTAGCCAGTGACAGGCCCCTCCAGACCCAATCAGCCTGTCACATGTTTCTGGGGCAGGTAATTGTGCTTCTGGCCTTACCTCATGCCTCCTGATCTCTTCCCTCCTGTTTTTAACTCATCTCTGTCCCCAGGCATTTGTCCTTCTCTGAGTTCAGCTGCCAACCCCTGACGTTCTCCAAATTGTATTCTTTACCCCTTTCTGAGAGCTCAGAGTCACTTGCCGCCTCTATCTTTGATTGCTGATGAAGAGGAGAAGGTCCTTGTTGTTTTTTTGTTCCTTTTGTTCTGCAGAAGGACTTTGTTTATTAAGAGCAGTGGTGTAAATGTCAGTGCAGAGTTAATTGTCTCATTACCCAGCTCATCTCTATATGACCCTCATTAATTTGAGCGCTGATGGGATTGCGCTGTCTTGGATTTGTGTGAATGTGTGTGTGGCCGTGTGTTTATTGTGCACACTGAGGGCATCTTTCTCATGTTTAATTGTGACTGGCAAAAACCTGCTGCTTATTCACTAGGGATACACAGCGTATCTGTGCCAAGTCAGTTATCAGTTTTTATTCTTTTTATTTTATTGGAAAATATTTTGCATTTCCCTTGTTTTTACATTTAACCTTTGTCCTCACTTAAAGTTAATTTTTAAAAACATCAGCGTGAAAAATGTAATGACAATTTTCATTTTTAGGTTAAACTAACCCTTTAATTGTAATCTTTAGAAGGTCTCAAAATGAATATCCATTTTTCATGCATTTTTATTTACCA
Organism: Anabarilius grahami; assembly: GCA_003731715.1. Lineage (NCBI taxonomy): Eukaryota > Metazoa > Chordata > Actinopteri > Cypriniformes > Xenocyprididae > Anabarilius > Anabarilius grahami. The sequence continues at coordinate 1,765,850 of RJVU01036174.1, read as the reverse complement.
TTTTAGTTTTAGTTTTAATTTAATTTTAGACAAATAACAGAATTTTAATATCAGCCATTTATCAGTTATCAGCCATAACATGACAATAATTAACTCTATTTTAAATTAACTTTTTATGTAAATTACGCTCACCAACCATTGTATTGCATTAGTTTGATCATCGTACATAAAAAGTGTGATTATCAGAGTACACAGACCTTTCTCCTTGCAGACAGTTTTTCATCATGTGTAAAATATCATATTGATTTTATGCAGCTGAGACATTTTTTAGCATTGTGCTCCACATATTTTCCACTGGCCTGACGACAAAAGCTCATTGTTTTCATGAGGGGGTGAATAGGAGTGTCTCTGGTTGTTGAAGAACCTTTTCCTTCCAGGTTTTGTTAGTTTCCTTGAATATAACTTTCTTTTTTTTCGGAGGAAATCTCCTATATAAGATTTCCCCCCTTTCTGGAGTCATTCTTTGAAAACAAAATAATAAAGAAATCCTATAAAGCTATAAAGAAATCCTATTTTTTTTAAGTCAAATATTGACAGAAGGTGAATGAAACTCAGCGAACAAGTTTACTTTCAACTTCACCTTGAAAATCTGTCAGTTTGAAATATTAATACGTTTATTTCAAGTGGGTTTATTATGCAATTTGCAGCGAGAGCGAAATGTGTTTGAAGTTGACAATTGGTATCAGAGGGATTTTGGAAAAGCAAGCTTTAGATCTTTTTTATAGTTCACATTTTGCCAGCTGGAGCAGCTTAAATAAAAAATTGTTTTACTAGCTTTGCATTTATTGCTGATTTCAAGGTATACCACTAAAAACTTATGATTCATTTTTATTGGAGGCTTTCGTGAATTAGAAATTGAGCAGGTTGCCAGACTCAGGAGATGTTTTATTATTTCAGCTCCAAATATATGTTTCTTTTATGTCATAAATAATATCCTGAATTGTCTAAATAGCACACAGATGATTCTTCTCTTGTTTCAATAAATAAAGCCCTGTGTCTTCTATAATACTTCATATTGCCAAGTATTTAATGTGTAAATCTCGCCATGACTCTTTGCTAGGTAAATGATGTAGCGCATCTGTGGCTTTCAGGCTTGCTATGACATTAAAAGGCCACAAAACCCCCAGTCATGAGCTGTCTTGTGCTGACATCAAAGCGCGCTGATTATTCATTCCCACACTTTGTATGTTATTTTTTGTTGTTTGGAATATTAAGATGTGTGAGCTGTTAAATCCTCAGCAGACCATTAAAGGGTCACAGCTTTTGCAGTTACATAACAGCTGAATATTCCTCCAAATGATGCCCGTGATCTATATAACCATCCATTACCATAAGACAGGGCATCAGAATGCAGGTGGTCCCTCCGGCACGGGCTTATGAGATGGCATCTCCTCTCCTCTCGTGATTCTATAATTAATGGGAAGAGATTTATTCAGGCTCTGCTTGCAATATGGGCGATGGGGAAGGTCATTCCTCACCTTGCTTATAAAACTGAATGGAGTGTATTGTGAACTTCCCATGCACTGCAATGCCTTCTCACAGCTCTGCGGAAAAACAAGGCCGCATTAACGTCTTGCCGCATCCTCGCTGAATTTATACTTCATCCTTGACGTCTACAGAGCTCATCATTCGCTTGTGCGGATCAGCTCTTAGTCATTTGCGACTGGTTCTCCGAGTTGGCACTTTCTGTCTCATCCTTCAGCTACTGCAGTCTCTATTCCACTCAACTCTATTTAACACAGCGCCTGCTTGCTCAGGGTTGCCACTATAAACCTGCCATGGCTTCTGTCCCTCATATCATTGAATGGTTTACAATAGAGGATGCCATTTGTGTTTAAGCAATGCACAATGCGTGATTGCTTAAACACAAACACAAAAACAAATGTGTGAGGACAAAAATACACCCATATTAAAATCTATCCAGTACTAATAAGCTGATGATAATTTTCATGTTATGCTTGATAGCCTACAAATGTCCTGCGTCAGCATCACACGCATGCGTCGTGCTGCTCACATGAACAGCGTCGGCCAATAATGAAAACCGGAACCGGAAGGACTGCACTCTCTGCAGCATTTTCCTTTCTGGGCCTTGAAATTGGTTATGACATTGCTGTATATAGGGAGATCAGAAAGCTTTCGGATTTCAGGAAAAATATCTTAATTTGTGTTCCGAAAATGAACAAAGGTCTTACGGGTTTGGAGCGACATGAGGGTGAGTAAATAATGACAGAAATTTAGTTTTTTGGTGAACTAACCCTTTAATGTTTTGTACCATTTTGTTCAAATAAATTAAATTACAAATAAAACTGAAAAAAAGTGAATTTAGGTTTCACAATATTATAATGTACAGAATGAAAATTTTTTATTTTGAGATTTGCTGAGGACTACATTTCACTTTTTTATTAAATTATTAGTTTAAAAAGAGATAAAATTTAAGTGATTGTTAGATGAAAGGCATCGGAAATCATTAATTAATTAAAGGTGCAATATGTAAGATTTTTGCAGTAAAATATCCAAAAACTACTAGGCCAGTGTTATATATTTTGTTCACTTGAGTACTTACAATATCCCAAATGTTTTCAATTATTTGTAAATCATGAGAAAATTGCAATTTTAACTAGGGGTGGTGAAAAAAATCGATTATTGATTAATCGCGAGTATGTTATGGACGAGTATGAATCGATTATTACATTTTCAAAAATCAATTTTTTTATTNGTTATAACTACATGAAACAGAAAGTGCTTTGAGTTGTTGTTACTCAATAAAAGAGTTAAGTAATTCAGTAGCTGACTTTTTTTTAATACTGCAATCACTTTGTAGTGTATTTTCGTTTACTGTTGTGAAATGGAAATCAATAATCGCTAATCGAGAATCGTTAATAATCGAAAATCGACTGTAATCGAATCGGGACTTCAATAATCGTAATCGAATCGAATCGGGAAATCAGACAGATTAACCACCCCTAATTTTAACCAAGGCTCCGGGACGTGTGAGGAGTCTCCTGTCAATTGCGTCATACCCGCATTAACCCTCGGTCTGCCTCGGTTTCCAGTTTTATTTTGTAGAAACCATGGAAACACCAAAGATGCTTTAATATATTAACGTTACACATTTTAATAGACAAGGGAACAACTGTTTTTATATATTTATAGACAGAAAACTAATTATTGTTATATAGCTCAACACATTTAGTTTTATTGTTTAAATGTAATTTTCTTTTTTTTTCTTGCGAGTACCATGCCTCACCATGCCTCAGAGAAAAACACTATTTTGTGAAGTAGCTAACATAGCATAATCAGATGCAGCTTTATTTTTAGTAACAGTAATACAGCATTTTCTCCATCATACAATAACACAAGACATCCAGTATTTAATATTATATTCTAAAATCGATCTAGCTTACTGCAGTGTGTCTCAAACAAGTGTCTCACAGCAGTGTCTCACGTTACTCTGGGCGAATGCACAGAGTAACGTTATAACATCATATTCAACTCTCTCAAATGTATCTAATATGTTAAACAGAGCTGTGTTACCTCCTCCCTCATACTCATGACCGGAACAGCGGAAGTGGTGCCGGCGACTGTGGCATAATAAAAGTTCCGCTGCTCATGAGGTGTTTGTTGCGCAATTGCTCCAGTGGCCTCATTCAGCTCCCAAAACAGTCAGTCCTGCTCTGCTTCATACTACAGTAACGTTAATAATCGCATCCATGAACATGATTTCTTCCCGAGTCCTATCTCTATTCTTTTGCACCATCCATTGAGATGGAGACCACATCTCCCAAGATTCCGCTCTCAAACTTGGCATCATCAAGCTACGCCTTTGTTTTGAATAGGCCTCTAGCGACCTCTAGCAGACATAATTCTTACGTACTGCACCTTTTAATTATGGAACATCATTAATAATAATGATAATAATAATAGTGTTGCTACTAAATGTAGTTGTAGTAGTAGTAATAATAATAATAATAATCAGTATAATTATTATAATGTATATAATAGTATAGTATAATATAGTATAATATATAATGTAATATAATAATTATTATTAGGCTGCGGCTATTTGCACTGTGCAAATAGCGATAGATCCTATTTAAACTAACTGTAAATAGCAGTTAGATGCTATTTACTCGAAGTGAAAATAGCATGTTTTCTTAACGATAGATTCTATTTACACTTAGTGCAAACAGCATCATTTTTCTTAGCGATATGCTTTTTACACTAGCAATAAATTCTATTTACACCATGTAAAAATATCAGTTCTTAGCATCTAATTACTATTTACTCTTATTGCAATCTATATTTGATATTGGCAGATACTATTTGCACCTCTATTTGTACTTTAACAGGATGCAATAATATCATAGAGTGTAAATGATTATATTTATTCAAATTATTAATAAGAATGCTGCCTTATTGGGAGAATAAAAACCCTCCTTACACCTTCCCATAACCCTTCGCAAAAAACACTTTTAATATTATTAAACACTCATTCACAGTTTATTTCCACTTTTAGAACCTTGCACTTACTGTAAATAGACACTCCGTTGTTATTATTATTAGTAGTAATTGTAAAATTATTAAAATTGTATTAGTAAATAGTAATAAATAAATAATAATTTTATATAATTGTTTAGTTACTAATATTTAATACTGTTTTTATCTTAATATATGTATATATGTATATGTTTATGTATATATACACTACCGTTCAAAAGTTTGGGGTCAGTAAGATTTTTTTAATGTTTTAAAAGAAGTATCTTGTGCTCACCAAGCCTGCATTTATTTGATTAAAAATACAAACAAAAACAGTAATATTGTTAAATATTTTTCCAATTTAAAACAGCTGTTTTCTATGTCAATATACAGTAAAGTGTAATTTATGCCTGTGATCAAAGCTGAATTTTCAGCATCATTACTCCAGTCTTCAGTGTCACATGATCTTCAGAAATCAATCTAATATGATGATTTGATGCTCAAGAAACATTCATTATTATTATCAATGTTGAAAACAGTTGTGTACAATTTTTTTTTCAAAATTCTTCGATTTATTTCTATCCCCCAAAAATAAAATTAAAATTCTTACTGACCCCAAACTTTTGAACGGTAGTGTTTAATGTTGCAAAAGATTTAGATTTTAGACAAATGCTGTTCTTTTGAACTTTCTATTCATCATAGCATCATGAAATAAAAATGTAAATAACTGTTTTCAACATTGATAATAATAATGAATGTTTCTTGAGCATCAAATCATCATATTAGATTGATTTCTGAAGGATCATGTGACACTGAAGACTGGAGTAATGATGCTGAAAATTCAGCTTTGATCACAGGAATAAATTACACTTTACTGTATATTGACATAGAAAACAGCTGTTTTAAATTGGAATAATATTTCACAATATTACTGTTTTTGTTTGTATTTTTATTCAAATAAATGCAGGCTTGGTGAGCAGAAGATACTTCTTTTAAAACATTAAAAAATCTTACTGACCCCAAACTTTTGAACGGTAGGGTGTGTGTGTGTGTGTATAATTTTGGAAGTTTTCTATAAAAAATTGACTGGGATAGCCTCCACTCCTAATATTTGTTCAGCCTACAGTTACAGGAAGGCAACACACACACAAAATATGACACTAAGCAGTACAGATAGTGAGGGTGATGGATTGCCCAGCGGTCTCCTCCTCACCCCTTTTACTCCGCAGCTTTCTCTTGCAGTTTCATCCGCTCATTTGCAACTCTAAGAGCCTCCGTGGGAAAACGGGCTTGTGAACAGGCATAGTTTCACAGCAGGTTTTTGTAGAGCCAGGATGGTGCATTCACAGCTGTTCAGGATGACGTTGAGCTTTGACCAGTCTCGTTAATGAGATCCAGAGCACTCAGCGGGTCGTTCCTGTCCGAGAGCCAGATGTGGGGGAGATAACGTGACTTAATGGGCCCACTCAAGAGAAGCGTGATGAGAACACGCTGTCTGAATTAGTCACACTGATGAAGCATGGCGAAGCATGGCACAGCAGGGCAAGAGCCTTTTCGCTGAGAACCACCTTGACTTACCTTTGACTTCAGGAGGTCAAGCCTGACACTTCTCTGACCCTTTAAACATATTTGTGTGGTAGAAAAATCAGGAAATGCATTTCATATCAGTTATCAGCTGTTAATTATATGCAATGATAAACCACTTTTAGCAGAAAATGACCTACAAAATGACCAGAGAAAAATTTTGACAGTCCATTTAGGATCCTGTCATGTAGAAAAGTTGTAAGGGTGTGTAATGAATGCACTTTACCAAAAGACGTGCAGCAAGAGCGGAGAGCTCTTAGATCAAGGTAATTGGATGAAGAAGCAGTGTGTCATTTCCTTTTGAATCTCCTTTTCAATTTGTCCAGTCAATTTGTCTTTTAACATGCAACAAAGCTAACAGCGGAACTTAAACCAAGGATAAATTAGATTTAGGTTTCTCTTTTTCAGCATACATTCTCTCACAGATTAAAATGATATACAACTGTCCTTGACTTACTCCTTTGGCCAAGACTGTGCCAGTAACCATTGCGTGTTATTGTGGTTTGTGTGTATTATTCATTACAGATTCTTAATGAATTACTCGGTGTTGATTAAAACATTTCTGTGTAAGTTCATCTCTCAAGCTAATGTATTAAAGTTTTATTAACATTACTGTGGTATGAAGCAGGGTGGGGCAGAGAGCCTGGGACTTTTTACATTGCTGTTTTTATTATTGTATGCCGGAGTCAGGCGCTGCTGCTCCTTTTTTGTTTTGTTGTTGAAAACTTTGTTATGGTTACATTTGATCACTCAAATTTACATTATTTCATTTCATTCTGATGAAATGGCTGCAAGTGCTGAATTACATGTACTACTCATACAGGTCACTTTATTTGATGAATTAAAACTGTGGGGTAATGCAGCACCAATTTAATAAAATATATTAAATTGGTTGAGAAAATGCTGTATTGCTGTTACAACAAATAAAGCTCTTTCTGATTGTTATGTTAGCCACTTGACAAAATAATGTTGTCTCTGAGGCCTGGTACAAACATGTTACTTGCAGTAAATCAAGAAAACAAGAGATTCAAACAATAAGACTAACCGTGTTGAGCTTTTTAACAATGATAGTTTTCTGTCGATAAATGTATCCAAACAGTTGCTCACCTGTCTAATAAAACACATAATAGCCTCTTTGGTGTTTCCATGGTTTCTGCGAAAGCAAAACAGGAAATCGAGGGTAACGCGGATATGGCGTCATTGACAGGCGATGCAGTGAAATGGCCGTTACACTGGTTAAAATTGCTCTGGTTAAAATTTCTCAAAAGTTCTGTCAACAAATGTATACAATACAAAATACAAAATATATTCTCAAGTCAACAAAATATATACCATTGTTTTAGTGGTTTTTGGATATTTTCATCCAAAATACTTACACATTGTGCCTTTAATTTTTTTTCCCCCCCACAAAATCTTGTTAATTAGGTATTTTCAAAAGGACAATTTAAGAAAATTATTTGTAAAAATATTTTATTTAAAAAAAAAAAAGTTTATTGAATGTTTGTTTTTATTTAAGAATAACATTTAGATGTTTTTTAGTTTATTTTCATTATGTAAAATAGAGTTGTTTGGTCATTTTTGTAAGTAAAATTAACATATTGTGAGTGACTTAAATCCACCTATTTAAGTACAGAAGAACAATTGAAGTCCTGCAATGAACCGGCACTCCATGGCCTCCCTTTTCTCACCCAGAGCCTCTGTAACAACCTGTACGTGGAACTTTTATGCACAGCCAGAGGCTAAAGGAGAGGAAGCCGTCTGGCCCCTGCTCTCACATGCAGCCGTGTTTACCGCATGTGCATGCAAGCTTGCAGCGCCTCCTATGTTTTTTTTTTTTCTCCTTCTGTGGCTTATTTCGTTTCGTGTGAGTTATTGCACTTTTTGTTGAGCCCAGGGGATTTTTTTCCCACCTGCCATAGGTGTGACCTTGACCATGTAATGCGTTTTCTATACCATTCTTCCACTATGTGCTTCTTCTCCTCTCCCTGATCTTTAATGTTTTATTTTCCCCAGGGATGAGAATTATTCATTCTGTCACCAGACTTGAGACAGAAGAAAGTTTTTCTTTTTTTATGATGAATCCAAGCGAGCTGTAATCGAATTGAAAGAATGTGTACATAACACAATGTGTGAAGCAATCTAGTGGTTAATGGAATATTGCAATAGCTTAACAATCACAAATGGGTAAAATAACTGGAGAGATTGGGGAAAACTAAAATCTCTGCAGTTACCAGTGTGAAATGTATTTCATTAAATATGTTGTGATATAGAAATTGAATGCTGAGGTTTGTTTCATTTGAGTATTTACCAGCTGGAACATATCTAGGGTGTGTGAACAGGCAAAGCAAAATTCCCACAAATGGCAAGTAATGATACATCCTGGGTCATATGGGCTGGGCTTTAGATATTGACCTGAGTTGTCCAGGTTATTCTGATCTCTCTCAGTTGAGGAATGATGGGAGTGAATGCCTGGAATATTTTATTCAGACAATAAAATGTTAATATAGTTTTTTTTTTAGCCAAAATGTTTGTCAAAATATGTCCTTATCCCATATTATCTTATCTATTTTACTCTTTATATATACAGTACAGTCCAAAAGTTTGGAACCACTAAGATTTTTAATGTTTTTAAAAGAAGTTTCGTCTGCTCACCAAGGCTACATTTATTTAATTAAAAAAGTACAGTAAAAAACAGTAATATTGTGAAATATTATTACAATTTAAAATAACTGTGTACTATTTCAATATATTTGACAAAGTAATTTATTCCTGTGATGCAAAGCTGAATTTTCAGCATCGTTACTCCAGTCTTCAGTGTCACATGATCCTTCAGAAATCATTCTAATATGCTGATTTGCTGCTCAATAAACATTTATGATTATTTTCAATGTTGAAAACAGTTGTGTACTTTTTTTTTCAGGATTCCTTGATGAATAGAAAGTTCAAAAGAACAGCATTTATCTGAAATACAAAGCTTCTGTAGCATTATACACTACCGTTCAAAAGTTTGGGGTCAGTAAGAATTTTTATTTTTATTTTTTTGAAAAGAAATTAAAGAAATGAATACTTTTATTCAGCAAGGATGCATTAAATCAATCAAAAGTGGCAGTAAAGACATTTATAATGTTACAAAAGATTAGATTTCAGATAAACACTGTTCTTTTGAACTTTCTATTCATCAAATAATCCTGAAAAAAAATATTGTACACATTAAATGTTTCTTGAGCAGCAGATCAGCATATTAGAATGATTTCTGAAGGATCATGTGACACTGAAGACCGGAGTAACGATGCTGAAAATTCAGCTTTGCATCACAGGAATAAATTACTTTGTGAAATATATTCAAATAGTACACAGTTATTTTAAATTGTAATAATATTTCACAATATTACGGTTTTTACTGTATTTTTAATTAAATAAATGTAGCCTTGGTGAGCAGACGAAACGTCTTTTAAAAACATTAAAAATCTTAGTGGTTCCAAACTTTTGGACTGTACTGTATATAATATAAAAACTATAATTTCTTTTTTATTTGTAGTATATATTATTACATCTTTGTCAAAAGAATGTTTTATTAAAGTTCACGATCATAAAGTTTGTTTTATGTTTTTTTGCTGTCATTGATGGTGAATTTGATGGAAAAGACATGTTATTGTAGTAATTACAACATAAAATGATATTCAAAAATGTGTAAGGAACCCCCCATCGGCCCAAAAACGGAGTCCGACGGCGTTGGGCGAAGGTTAACGCGTGTATGCCTTTTCAGCGTCACTGTGAAGTTTACTTAATTTCACTCGTTTAATCTGACTCCATTTTCAAATGATTCTTATTCTTAGGTTGTGCTTCCAATTAGAAATTAATCAGTTATGACTCAATTTAGATTTTTGATTATTCTGATTACCTTATAGTTTCAATTATTTCATTCGCCGCAGACCCGGTATCGCTTTAGAAGAGTCACTTCGGTCGATTAAAGGCTCTTCCCGGACACAAACTCGTCAGTTCTGATCTTAAACATTGGATGCAGGGTAAATATCTACCTTTAAGTCGGTCGCGCTCTGCTTACTCGTAACAAAAAGCATAGTTATCATATATTTACGAAAACTGCAACTTATTTAAGACAGTGATTGTCAGAAATCGAAATGGACTCAATTGATGTGCCCTTATGCTCCATCAATGAACCTTTCGTATGAGCAATCCTGAACACAGATTTGAGGTAATACCTTTGCTTTGATCTACTAGAAATAATGAATTAAGAATAATACAGAATAAACCATTTTATTCGTCAAGTAAAAATGTATCATGCCATTTACGTTACAGTTAGACAATTAGAAGCCAATTCAGAAATAGTGAATGCATAACATCAGTTGAAATGCATATACACACAGACATGGGTGAATGTCTTCAGACATTCACCCATCTCTGTGGGGGCCTCTGACTACAGAAGATCCCCCCTGACTGCTTTGCTCTTTACCTTTTATACCAGGACCAGAACAAAAGGATCGTAAATGTTTATTACACCAACACCTGTTTTGGGGAGAGGAGTGGGTTTTCACAAAAGGCACCACCCAAATATAGGACAGAATTTTCCTTAGTTTTCAATCTTCTTCATAATACCAGTGACTGCTGTGAAATTGAGACCATTTTACCAATCGCACTGAGACCTTTAAAATAATACCAAACATGAAAGGGAAAAACAATATATATACAAGTTACATTATACATAGAATATAAACTTTCAGTGACTTACGTCAGGGGGAAGGGAAGGTGTGTTTGTGTGTGTGTGTGTGGGGGGGGGAGGCATTGTCCTTTTTGGGTTAGGGCAAGGTGTTGTCAATTTGCCACTTCTTTGAGATTTTCTTCTCTATGCAAATTTTATTGCTTTATTGCAGGATGCTTGATCTGAGTTTCCGTTTAACAGGAAAATCAAGCCTTACAAATGCACAATAATTAAAACATACTTTTGACAACTTTACATCCAGGAAAAAAAAAAATAGCATTTTAATTTTGCAGACGAGGTCTTACTGACATCCCTTTCTGATGATGTTACATGAAGCAGGAGCACTTGATTGGTCCTAAGAGGATTTTCTCATCAAAGTACCTCATCGAATGTACCATATTTTAGTCAATAGTCCAGAGAGAATTCAATAATCATGTTCTATTAAACAAAGTCTGAGGGAATATAGACAGACCCTTCGCCCTACTGTTCTGATGGTCCTCTACGTTCACTATTAGATCTGGCCTTATTTCATTATTACACGAGGACGAGTTGCAGAGGCGTAATTGACCTGTGTGTTATTGGGCCATCCGTCTCTAGCGCAGTGTGCCGCAGCTTGACACTGCCTTTGCTGCACTGCATATGTCTATGCAGGCTCACTGGGGTTTCTCAGCCTCTTTACAGGTATCTTTCTTCTATTACAAGGCTTTCAGCTCAGACCCACCTCAGCAGACATAAGTTAATTAAGTGTATCGTTTCTCTGGCAGACTCAGGCCTCTGGAGTTTCGTTCGCTCAAGCCTTGATTTATGCCGAGCTTCAAGGACGGCGTTAGGCACTGCAGCACGACGTTGCCTCTGAAACCCAGCCTACAGCCTCGCCTCAGCATCAGGAACAGTCTGAGGAGATGCAAAGCATTTTATGTTCCTCTGTCCTAAATGTCAGAACAACTCATACAAAAGTTAGATCTGGTTTATATCAGTCCATTTGTCTGCATTTGCAGTGACAGGCTCAATCTTTTTTTTAATTGACAGAGGAAAAAAACACTATCTGTCTTGATGTTTTCTTGTATGAACTGTTAACAGCAATATCATATGCAATTGTGTCATTGTACTGAATATCGGCTCAGCTGTGATGACCTCTATGCAGTTTTAATGAATGAAGGACGTAAGTTTTAAAATTCAAAGGTACCCCAAAGCACATAAAATAACATGCTGTGGTCTAATGTCCCTTGCGCTCCTTTTTGTGTGATGAACAGTCATACATTTAGTAAGCAATTATTCACTAATAATTTTCCACTATAATGAGCTGTTAATTGTTGTGAATGGATCATTGAGTAAATGCGAGAGTTGCATCAGTCAGATGAATCATATAGTACATTTGTGTGAACTAGATCAATTTAATTGGTTTTGTGGACTGGATCAGTTAAATTATTTTTGTTAAATGGATAGTTTTATTTATTTATTTATTTTGTGAACTGAATCGATTGATTCATTGAAAATATCAATCAGAATTTGCTATACAGTTAACCATTTTGTGTGATGAACAGTCATAACTAAGCAAATATTTTATTGTTAACCGTTGTGATTGGATCTCTGAATCAGTGAATTGAATGTTATTAATATATCAGTCTGATTTGAGAACGAATCATTTAGTCTGAACTGGATCGATTGAATTGTTTTTGCGAACTGGATAATTTGAACCATTTTTGTGATCTGGATCAATTGATTCATTGAAAATATCCAGCTGTTATGATCGGATCATTGAGTCATTGAATTAAATGCAAGAGTCTGATTTGAGAATTAATCATTTTTGTGAAGTGGACCAATTGAGTTGGATATTTTGAACTGGATATTTTGAATCATTTTTGTGATCCAGATCAGTTGATTCATTGAAAATAGTTGTTTTGTGTGAATAAGTTGTAATATTTTCATTTGCTTTCATAAATTTATTAATTATTCACTAATAAATATAGAAAGCTTTTAACCATTGACCAGATTGAGTCAGTGAATTAAATGCGAGAGCTGTATCAGTTCGATTTTTGTAATTGAATCAGTTAGTCTGTTTTTGTGAACCAGTTGAATTTTTTTGAACTGGATCAATTGAATTGTTTTTGTGAACTGGATCAGCTTGATAATATATGTGAACTGGATTAACTGATTCTTTAAAAAGATCAGAATTGACTATGATTTAACAGTTTACTTCTCTCATGATATATTATGATGGTGCTAGGGAGCTAGGATGGATGTCTTCTGAGTGCAGAAGTCATGGATCATGTTTATGATAACTTATGTCATTTTTTATTCAATTTAAATTGAAACGAGTGCCCAGAATTTTGAGAAAATTTGAAATGACATGAGGGTGAGTAAATAATGACAGATTGTTAATTTCAGGTTGAACTGTTCCTTTAAGCGGGCATCTGAAGAAATGTAAATGGCAGGTTTAGAGGAGCAGTAAATGGTGAGGCAGCTCTGCTCATTAGATGGCCTGCCGGTCTTGAACACAATCCCACTTGGAGAAGCTTGTAAACATGGCCCCAGATGGCCTCTAGACAAAGGGTAGCAGCTCCGCATTGTGTCCCCTGCTGTTTGACATCATGACCTGACAGCAGAGGTCAAAGAATCAGTCGTTTTGCAGCGTTGTCGTCATGCCCCCCTCAAGTGCAGTCTTACAAAATCACATTCAGATTGTCGTCAGCTGCTCTCGTCTGATGGACTCTGAAGAATCTGGAATGCTTTTGAGGAGGAAGTGGTTGCGCTGCTGGGAACTCGGGGTGCAGAATGACGGTAAAGTGGGGTTGGAGGGGTGAGGGCTTGCGTGAGGTTACAGCGGGTCATTAAAATGATGAGATTCTGTGGGTCAAATGTTTATGAGCGAGAGTGTTTCTGACTGTTTGAGAGCTTTGGAACTTTGGAACCATTTGCCTCTTAAAACCACAGTAATGAAATTATAGCAGCACAAGGAGGGGACGGCTCACGATTTGGTAAACCACTTCGGTATGACTGAGCCTCTGATCCCTTAGATGATTATATGTTTCACACATTTCTGCCATAGATTGATGTATAAAATATATCATAATGTTTCCAAGGTAAACCAGGTTTATTAGCCTTAGATAGGCAACTTGTTTGAAAATACATCTGTAAATAGATTTTATGGATATTATAAAATGAATTGTTAAAATTAAACACCCAAATGAAACTAATTTAGAAGATTTTTTTAGTCTGATTATTTTTAATAATAAATTAAGCAGTTTATTGAACATTCTTTTTGTTTATTACTTTTGTTATTGTTTTTTAAAGAAGTCTTTTATGATTGAAACATTCAAACAGTAGTGCAAAAATGACTCATTTATACTAGGAAAAAAGTTGTAAATGTGTAAATAATCTTGAAATAATTTAATTATTTTTACACTGTATTTCTCTGAAATTGCAGCCCTAAGTTGTAAAACTTCTCTTTTATCATAGTTCTTGGTGCTGTTATATTTCATGTCTTGCCTAAGAACCCCCCTTATCCGTGGTAAAATCACTGTACCGCATGGCCTCTTGTGTGTTATTACCTTTTATTCAAGTACATATTTTCATTTCATTCTGAGGTCTTGCATAAGAAGTTCTCGATGTTGCTATTCTTCCAGTCTAAGAGGATCAGTCAGCATAGTAAAGAAGGCTTATTTGAAATCTCTGTTTATGTTCTCCCAGCGGTTTATTATTAACCATCCGCAGGGGCCGGAGTTAGATCCACAACTGTGCTGCAAACTCTGAAGGACGGGTTCTCACACTGACAGGGCCCTTGCTGCACATAGTTCAAGGCCCTTGAGGCACGCTACCATTCCATTGTTTGTGTTATTTTTAGCCGAGCCGCGTCAAGCTGAACTTAGAGGGCTTATACTGGCCGGCCAGTGCTCATTAAAGGACAAAGACTGCAAAGTGAGCTTCCATCGACGATAGGCCTTTTCCTATGTGGTTTTGAGGATGCAGTGTGTAGTAAGGGTGTGCTTTTGTGAACCCTCGTCGCAGACTGTAACCGCTCCACCCTGTGTGTGAAGGATAGTGTTTCAGGCCATTCAGGTCTGGCCTAAAAAAGCAAGCCCATTTCCATATGCTTGCTTTATGTCGGGAAAGAGAGAGAGGAACTGATCTTTTATTTGTATGCAGGCACTCCAGTCCTCTGATTACATTTTCCCCAGGCGTAGATGGAGTTATGTGAAATTTGTCTCAGCAGGTGAGCGACGGGAGACAAACATTCAATAAGGCTTTGTCTCTCTCATTGTGAGTCCCAAAACAGAGTGTCTCTGGCCTCATGAGAAATCGAGGGATACAAAGAAAATGCAAAAAGCTTTTTTTTTTTTTTTTAGGAAGGGAAAGCATTGTTATGGCACATTGTGACTTGGCTAATATGGAGGCCTGGGTGATTATTTAGTTGGAGAACAATATGGCAACCTTCAGGGGTTTTAAAACATATGTCAACATGAAATAAGATTTGACACAATTTACATTCATAATGTACATTCCTGATATTATTGTGCATGTTTTTCCAAATAAAAAATGTTTTTGGTTCGTAATCTTTCATCAAAATGTAGTAACTTGCTCTTTCTCCGAAATGGCTTTGCTTTTCTCCTGATGTCACTTAGCTGTACGGCTTGTTGGATGATGTTAATGGGATAGTTCACCCAAAAATGAAAATTCTCTCATCATTTACTCACCCTCAAGTTGTTCCAAACCTTTATGAATTTATGAACACAAAAGAATATATTTTGAAGAAAATGGGTAATCAAACAGCTGATGGGCCTCATTGACTTCCACAGTATGGGGAAAAAAAATAAAAAATACTATGAAAGTCAGTGGGGCCAATCAGCTGTTTGGTTACTAACATTTTTCAAAGTATCTTTGTGTGTGTGTGTGTTCAGCAGAAGAAAGAAAGGAATTCATACGGGTTCAGAACAACTTAAGTTGTTAATGATGACAGAATTTACAATTTGAGTGAACTATCCCTTTAACCAGTACACAAATAACTATTTAGACTATTTATAACTATTTATTTTAGCAAACACTCATTCATACTCAAAATATGTAATGATTTTCACCATTTAATCAATTCCCAATGGATAAAATCAAGTCCTTTCCCACTCTCTCCTCTTTTTTTGATATCCTTTTTCACTCATGGATGCGTCACTTTATTCTATTATTAAAATAGGTTGTAAATAGCACTTCATGTTGCTGCTCTTGTGCTTTTTTTTTTCTTGTGCTTTTTTTTCTTGTGCTATCATGTAAATATGATAAATTTGGTAAGAAAATTTGTTCACTTCGAATGCCCTGCAACGTCACCAAACAGACGTCATAAGTTGCACAGATGGGTGCATCAAATATGATGACACACACCATAGGTAATATAATGTAAACTACCTTACTTTTGTAAGATTAATTATTTCTAAGTAGTATAATCATTCTCAACCCCTCGGTTTAATGATTACTGTCTGTTTTGATGTTTAATATGGAAATACGTGATTTGGTTAATTTATAATATCTTTATGTACAGTATGTTTAACTGTTGTGTGACCGATGGTCATAATAACTGCTCATAATCCTCAAAATTGCATAGCTGAATTAACCTAAATAGTATTCAGTAAGTCTTTTTTGTCTGGTGCGTAGATTTCCCTGTCCACTTCCTGTTTTCCTGTTTTGATGTTCCTTATGCCATTTGTAGTGCCCTTTGGACTGAGCTGTATGCTCCCTGTGAATTTGGAATCTCTTTTAAGATGGCCGAACACCCTGTGCGTCCACTTCACTCGGCACTTCACGGGCGCTTGGAACGTTCTCACTGCAGGGGTGAAAGGGGCAGCCATCTTGGCTCAGAATGAAGCTGCTTTTCACTGACTGAATGGCTATTGAGGGCTATTGGGAGAGCGACTCCATTTCCAAGTGTTTTGTAATGTCACATCACACAATAATATAGTTGTCCACCATGACACCACTCTCGAACCACCAGCTATCAGTCTCAAACACATTCCCATCCAGCAAAAACGTGCTGGCTGAGACAAAGATGGTGTAATGTCTTGAATAATTTAAAGCTTTTCTGTAAATGAATAGCGTTTTGACACAAATTAGTTCTAGAAGTTGAAGCTGAAGACACCCAACATCTCCCAGAATGCCTGGCTAGCTAATTAGCTAAAGTAATTAATGAGTGAGGAGCGTATGGTTGTGGCTCCTGTGGGGTGTTTAACAGTCCTTAAATTCCCAGCCCAACTGCCCTACTACTGCATGGAACAGACTGGAAGTGAATGGATGTATTGCAGTAAACTTACAGTTGGAACAGATTTTATGTTGTGATCTTAGAAATTTTTATCAGAAGAGTCTGGTTTTATGATTTCATATGATTTGCTATTCCTTTTCTATACTGGACTCAATGGAAGTTTCTCCTCCCACCAAGTGTTCTTTCAACTGCCTCTGGGAGCTGTCGAAATACATTTTTATGACTTTCCACATATGTGACAAAATCACAGAGCAATACGTTGGCTAACGGCATTAGGTCTGGGTAGATGCAAATATCATTTTTAAACATTTACTGAAAGTGTTCCCTCTTAAATGGGCTGTGCAAAAATTGTCGTTTTCTTCTTTTTGCTTAAGGCGACCACTCCATGAGACTGATGTGTGTGTAATAGCTGTCATCCATCATGATCTAGTTATGCAGAACAGCAGGGTGTGTTAACAAGTTAATGCTCCTTATGAGGTTCTGGCTGTTTCTGTCTTTCAGGCAGTAGGGCTGAGCGAAATATTGAATATTCATTATATATACGTAATGATTTGGATAAGGCAACATCTTAAATATTGGGTTGATTTTAATGCACTTTTTGTGTGGCCACTCGGTTTCCTAAAGACAGTGTCATTCAGTACGTTTACATGGACAACAATATTCTGATATTAACACGATTAAGACAATACTCTGATTAAGAAACTACCATGTAAACAGCGATTTTTGATTACCTTAATCCGGCTAAAGTCATACTTGAAGTAAATACAAATCGAAGACAGGTGGAGTATTCCTATTTAATCGCATTATCGGAGTGCATTATAGACGTACACACCTTAATCGCACTATTATAACATGTAAAATGGGAACATGAAAAGAATATTCTAAAAGCAACTCATGTAAAGACCTTGATCATAGTATTGTCTTATTCAGAATAAGGTCAATAATTAGATTACTGCTGTCCATGTAAATGTAGTCATTGTCTTGGTAGTATGAGCACACGGTCGGCCGTCGGGGCAGATTTTGTTCGTCGGCCGACTAACCCTGCGTCTCTATCAGCTCCCTAGCTCTCTAGGTTGTGAATCAGTATATCATGTAAATGAATGTGGCTGATTCCCTGATCAGTGCCCTGACTACTGAACTAGGGAGCTGATTGAGACGCACCCTAAGTTTTCTCAGTGTTTTCCGCACTGTCGGCTGAAGTTGGTCCTCGTCTGCTTTTTTTTGGCCGATTCGAAAGGTTGAATCGGCGTCGGAGCTCGTCTGTCCGTCGGGCCATCTGATCATTCTGATTGGCTGTTCAGCTACTGCCACTTGCTGGTACGGAAAGGCATTTCATCTCATGCAGGCACAGAACTGACGTGCTACTTGGCCGTCGGCTGTCGAGTGTCGGTTTGGTGTGTCAGAGCAACTTTGGACCCAGACGCTGCCGACGTGAACCAACCCCGCAGTCTGCTTTCGTCGCCACTAGTTCGTCGGCGTCGGCTTGGTGTGTTCCTGCCTTTAATCCATATTCACACAAGGTCAGGTGTTGCAGGGATTTTGAGAATGAGAATGAGAGAGGGTCTCTGTACTGTCTAATCATCAACTGTACTGTATTGAGAAAGTATCATTTAATTAACATAATTTTTAATAAATCATGATTTCATTTAACACTGCTACATTTTAAAAGGTCAGATAGGCTTAAAGGTTTTCAAGCCTTCTGTTTGAAAGTGCTGACTGCTGGACTTTTTTTTTATATTTTGTTATCAATTTGGCAATTAATTAAATAAGTTCCCTTCTCAGAGAAATATCCATTTTGGAAAAAGTAAAAAAAAAAAGAGCCATTACATATCCCGGTCTGTTTTCTGCCAGTAGTGCAGCTGTTGCTTGTGTGAAATCAAGTAAATGACATTCATACTCAATGCGGTATCAAGTATCAAGTGGAATGGTGGTTGTAAACACTCTAATGAGGATCTGTGGATGTCTGTGTTACCAGTTGAGTGGTTGAGTCACTGTTTGCTCAGTTAATCATGCTGTTGTTTCCTATCCTGAATTCAGGTGCGAACGAGTGCAGAGAGATTGAATCATTTATGCTAATAGTTTGCAGAGCATAAAGCAGAGTTTAAGATAACCTTCACTTCACTTGTAAGAAAAACGCCTGTAAGGCTAAAGTTACTGTCTGTTCCCTTTTTGATGTTAAGAAAGGTTCTTGACGTTTTTTAATTGTCTGATAGCTCTTAGCATTCATCTCATGGCGTAACTCGAGATTCTCACCCAACTCCCTCAGCTCTTCTCGTCCTAATCACGCATTTCTGATGCCTGAGATTAGTTCATGACAATTCAGGCTGATTCTTACCAATACAATTGTAATGTAATTCCCTGAAGTTTCTTTGTTTCAGCAAATATAGGCATATCTCTTTGGAGCTTTGACATTTTATAGGCTTCATTTAACCTAGCGGTTAAAGAACTGCATTAGGTGGCTCACATTTGGGTAACGTGCCTCTTATTCAAGCTTTAAATCACTGATTTAGTGCCAAGTCAACTCTGTTGCATCTGTTCCAATTTATAGCAAGTCAGAAAGAAATACAGATTGAGATACAATGACCATTTTGATCTTGAATTAGGGTGATGTTGTGATTGTTCTTTCCTTCATCCGTGAAATACATGACATCCCATTGATTTTTGGGAAAGTGCTTCTTGTGTAATGACAGCTTTGATGGCAGGTTCAGGATGGTGCTTCATACTGACGCTCAGGTAATGGTGGAGCAGGCGTTTTTTTTTTTGTTTTTTTTTGATGGGCCGGGACAGATGCAGCTACATCGGTTGACGAGTCCAGCCTGCCCTGACAGCACTACAGACGAGAGCCGAGGGTGGAGCGGCTCTCTTCTGCTCTGCTTTCATCTAACAGGGCTCTAATGATCAAGAAGACAGCACTGGCTCTGTACATGATTGAGAGAGATGGATGTTGCAATGGTGGACTCCTTGAAGAAACAGAATGAGGTTGGGTATCAAGGCAGCTGTTTATGTATGCCAGTGTATCAGATGTAAGATTGAGTCACCATGAAATCAAAATGGGCAATTATTTTTTCTTTTTTTTTATGGAATGTTGCAGTGTTTATTAAATGATTTATATTTGCACACATAATTCATTAAGAAAACATGCCTTTCATCAAAAACATTAATGTGCCCACCCGTTTGCAACAACATCTCTTCTCCGAAGACGTGTACACCTGGCACTCACATGAAACGATCAGAGCAGTTAGCAAACGACAACATTTTCTACAATCCAGTAATGTCCCCATGGACAAAATCAAGTCCTGGCCTACTTTTTTTTTTCTGTTTCACTTGGCTATATGTCACAATAGGGAAGAAAATATGTCTCTATTTCTGTATCATGCCGACTTCAATGTTTGAGGGACTTTTATATTTTCTATTGAATGCATTCATTTTAAGGTAGCAAGTTAGTTCAGTTTTTTCTTTTTATTCTTGCCGATTTCTATCAATATATAAATACTTATATAAAATAAGTTATTTTAAATATTACAATTTGTCTGCAAACTATGAATATCTGTATATGCAAAAGTCTTGATTGTCACAGAAATTAGTTTATTATTAATGTGTTGGGTAATTACTCTAAAAAGTAATTAATTACTTGGTACTAATTACTTTCTAAATCCCATATCAACCTCAACCAGTTGAACAATACAAGGATAGAAATGAAATTGCTCTTTTAATTCTTTCAAATAATAATATGCATTTGCATAAATTATTCTTGAACTGACCAAAGTATTTAAAGGGAGAAAGTTACATCAAATATATATACACTACCGCTCAAAAATTTGGGATTGGTAAGATTTTTAATGTTTTTAAAAGAAGTTTCATCTGCTCACCAAGGCTGCATTTACTTAATTAAAAATAAAGTAAAAACAATAAAAATTGTGAAATATTATTACAATTTAAAATAACTGTTTTCTATTTGAAAATATTTTAAAATTTAATTTATTCTTGTGTTAGCAAAGCTGAATTTTCAGTATCGTTATTCCAGTCTTCAGTGTCACATGATCCTTCAAAAATCATTCTAATATGCAGACGAAACTAATTTTAAAAACATAAAAAATCTTACCGATCCCAAGCTTTTGAGCGGTAGTGTGTGTGTCTGTGTGTGTGTCTGTGTGTGTGTCTGTGTGTGTGTCTGTGTGTGTNATCACTCATGCATCTGTTTTTTGAAGCCAGCTTCTGCACCTGACGCACAGCACAAGGTCTCAACTTCTTTGATTCAACTTCTTTGGCCTGTTCCGAGTGGAACCCGTCTTGGAAAACCTCTATCTATGACCCTGGCCACTGTGCTGTAACTTAGTTTCATGGTGTTACCGATCTTCTTATAGCCTAGGCCATTTTTGTGGAGAGCAACAATTCTAATTCTCAAATCCTCAGAGAGTTCTTTGCCATGAGGTGCCATGTTGAACATCCAGTGATCAGTACTCAAAGCACCAAATTTGAACTGCTCTAATACAAGATGCACACATTTGTATGGTCCTGTCAAGCAGACAAAAACATGAACATGATGAATAGGACATGTGGCTTTGCATGGTTAAACAACATACAGCTGTTACAAGCAGCACATTGACTACTCTAAAATATATCCAAGTTTCTTTTCTATAGTATTGTCCCTTGAGAAGATATACTAAAATGTTTTATATATATATATATATACATATATAATTGTTCTGTAGTATATATATAGAATTTAATTCAATTGCATCAGAAGTAAATGTAATTCAATTACAGAAAAATGTACACTTATTTGACTTTTTCAAAGGAAAATAAATAAAATTACAGTAATTACTTAGTAATGCATTAAACCCAACACTGATGTTAAATAAAAAAGAATATTGACCCTACCATAGAAATCTAAGGTTCTTACAACAATAGGCTGCACAATGTTGTGGTATTTTTTTTATGAAAATTCTTTGGTTTGTTAGTGTGAGTGATGACGAACAACGTCTTAAAAGTTGATAGTTTCAAGATGGCCGATCCACTGATGTGTCTAAAGCAGTTGAATCTATAGATATCTGTGTTTTAAACTAGCTACGTCATGCTAGACTAATTTTATGTTATGTATAGTATTATCTAATAAATATGGTATTTATGTATCTAATGCTTTTTAAAATGTAATGAGATGCTGTTGAGGTGCCAGATGCTTGCTTACTATATGAAAATCCCCCTAGTGTGACCTGAGGTGCTTTGCTCAGGTGCGCTCTTGGCTCATGACTTGCTTCCTTTAGGCATCCAACCATCAAGCTTCTATTTACAGAAAACAGATTTGTTTGTGATAGTTAGTCCAAGTGAATAGACGTGCAGTGTGCTTGATCAGAACAACCACAGTGCCATGTGTGTCCATTTCTTTAAATGGAGTCATAGGACTTCTGCATTAAACTTTGTGTTCCTGATGTCACACATGCCAGAGTATGTTATAAAACATATGTTAGTGTGAGGAGAAACATTAGCAGCAGTAGGGTTTAATTTCTCTGCGCTCAGGAGTGGTAATGAGTTGTTAAAGTCTATGAAAAAAAAATGAGGTCGTGTTATCTGTCCTTGCTCTGTGATTGCAGCTGTTGGCCGCCAAACAGAAGGCCTTCCATCTCCCTCCAGAGTAATTAGTGCTTGCTAAATGTTGTGCGGCTGCCTGAATTACCACCTAATGCAGCTGGTGAAAGTCATTTCAGCTGTGCTTATTTTCCTACCTTTAGAATGAATGTTGTGTCGTTCAATTGTATTATTGCCTTTTTATTGCAGCGTATAGTTTTAATCTTATGCCATATTTAGCAGAACTCTTTTTCTCAGATTTAGGCCCTGCCCCGAACGGCACGAATGATGTGCACTTGCAGTGATATGGATTGTATTGGACATCACATGTCTGTGAAGTCCACAAAACTGTGGGGGCTTTGGAGTCATCAAAGTGGAGAATTGGAGAAAAACCCCAAAGACTTCATCATTGTTTCATGTTAAAATTCTGGGTACTATCTTTATGGTTTGTTTGACACTAATTGGAATCAGTATAAATACAAAAATCAAACTATGAAACCATGAATTTTACAGGTCAAATTTACACTTTCACATTTCACAAGAACTGAGAGTCTCGAAACTTTGCAGGCATGTTCAGTCACACAATTTTAAGACAAACATCCTAGGTTATTTCTAAATATTTTCTGGTCCTTGAATATTTCTGGGTGAAATCCAGTCATTTCAATAGGAATCTGCAGGATTTGGAAATTCACGTGAGGGTGAAATATTTCCCCATTCACAATGGGTGCAAGTTGATCAACAAAAAGCTGCTTGGTTTGAAAGTGACTTCTGTGTAAGCTTTGTGTCATTTTTTTGAGACCTTTGAGTGGGCTAATGGAGACATTTCTCAGATCCTAAAATGTTTTGTTCACAGACACATTCAGCTTGTCTTATCGTAGTCTATTGGCAAGCTCTTTTGTACAACAACCTCCCATAGATCTGACTCCCTCTGGGGCTACAGGATGTTTAAATGGAGACCACATCGAGATTATGTGCATCACTTTGAGACCATTCAAAGCAGTACAGATCTCCTAGAAAGCTGGCAGCCAGCACTAGAAAAGGTCATTTTCTATGGCACGTAAACAAACTCCCGCTTTATATGCTTTGCATGAAAGCCTTTTCTTTCCACTATGGGATGCTACTCAATTTATGCACAGCCTTCATTGACGCAGATATTTCAAATGTGCTGTCTGAATAGACCAACCTTCACTGTCAGGAAAAAAAAAAAGTGTAAAAAATGTACCTTTAGGGGTACAACAGATTGTCACTGCAATACCCTTAAAGCAGGGGTGTCCAGTCCTGCTCCTGGAGGGCCACTGTCCTGCAAAGTTCAGCTCCAACCCCAATTAAACACATCTGAACCAGCTGATCAAGGTCTTACAAGGCATACTAGAAACTTCAAGGCAGGTGTGTTAAGGCAAGTGGGAGCAAAAATCTGCAGGACACTGGCCCTCTAGGACTGAGTTTGGACACCCCTGCCTTAATGGGACATCTTTGTTACTCATCCAACCCTAAAAGGGGCGTATTAGAAGTAGTAATATGTACCCTTAAGTCAGTGTTTCCCAAACCTGTTCCTGGAAGCACGCCAACAGTACACATTTTGAAAATTTTTAGGGGTAGATAAGTCACAAAGTTGTTCCTTTAAGGGTACTGCCTCAGTTATAAGCTGTTGTACCCCGAAAGGTAAATTTCTGTACTTTTTTTTTCTGAGAGTGTTGGTAAATTTACTTACATACTCTCTGTATATTCTATATACACCCTGAAAAGACAGAAATTAAGTGGATGGGGACCAGGAATGGTCATCATGAGGGCGATTTTAGGCGAACTGTCTCTTTAAGTGAAGTTAGATGAGACATTGCAAGCAGTTTTGAAACAGAAGTGGAGGAGGTTGCTCCGTAATCTGTTCTCGGAGATTTCTGATTTTCAGGATGGTAATTTTGGGAATCCAATTCAAAGTCAAGCAGTGTTACAGCGTCATACACCTCACGACCTGAGAATCGAGTTCTTTAGTGTTTCCTTCAGTAGTTTCTCTAGTCTAAAATATGGCTTTGCATCTCACTTAGCACTGATTGCTGAAAAACAGAATGTTTGTCCTTGAATCTACCGTTCTGATTCAGTGAATCTCTGACAAACATAAGAATTAATGCTGATTAAATGACTTGAATATAATTGTGTTTTTAATGGAGTAGCGCAGAGTACTGAATGAATATTGATCTAATTGTGACTTTCTCTTCCCTTTCATGCGGACACGTGGTTTTCGGATCCTCATCATCACAGGTAATTGGATTTTTTATTTACAACCTCTGCTTGTTGCCAATGAGTGTCAGATGCTATTTCTTTTCTTACGTATGTGTAACCATGTGACCAAAGGGGTAAATATTTGTATTGCACATGTTGGAAAGGCTTTAGACATTTTTGTTGTACTGAAAAAGGACTGTCCTTGCATGAGCTGTTTTCTAACGCAGAGTTTGTGAGGGGAATAATTGTGGTCTTGACTCATTAGTCATGTAGCTTCTGTCACACAGCACTTACGATCACAGACAGCCGTAGATTTACACCCACGAAGTTAAATAGTAGTCGTTTGAATTCTCTTCACTCCTATTGAATGACATGATCTGTCAAAGTACAACTACAACTATGTTGTCAAGCTTGACACCTTATAAACAGGAAGCATTTTGCACTTGAGTGTAATTTAGTCAGTGAGACTTTAATAAGTGTCTTTTTCTACAGTACAGAACTGCTTTATCATTCATTTTTAGGATGTTTTTTTATTGTTTTGGCAGTGATGTAGCTAATTAGTGCTTGCTATTTTTAAAGGAATAGTTTGTGCATAAATGACAATTGTTATCATTTGTTCTCCCTCCAACCTGTCGTTCCAAATCTGTAATTTCTATCTTCATTGGAACCTAAAGAAGATGCATTGCAGAATGTCAAACCATACAACAGAATGAAAATGAATGACTTTAGCTAAAGATTAAAAAAAAAAAGATAATTGAAAAACACATTTAGTTAATTGTGTAAAAAAACACAATGAAATTAGTTAATATGCACGAGTATAATCGTGCACCCTTAATCGCAATTAATTGCACACTTATCATGAAATGAAGCATAAACCATTTATCTTGTTTAACACGTCCATTTTCCCATCATTGCCTATATCCAGCAAGGTAAACCATCAGATTGAAGTGTGAGGTAAATTTAGATGTCTTTCCAAAAAAGGACAACAAATAACCAAATGATATGATTTCATATAATTCATACATTTTTGTACACCAAAGCACCCATAAAAAAAATCACAGCAAAAAAACGTTTCAAACGTTTCAGTGCAACAGCAAAGAGCTTGTTTACATTTTAGACAAGTCAAGTTGCGATACTGAACAAGACCGCATGGAGATGCCAAAAAAATCTAAACCAACCGCCTTGACCTGCATATATACTAAAGTACACAGAAAAACACACAGGACAAATCCAAACATTATCCTGAATGTGTGTGAAAACAACGTGAATGTACTGAAATATGTCTGTGCATAAATACAACGTGCAATCAGTGCGTCGAGAGCGCTCATACATGATTTGTTTGTCCATCAATATAACGGACTCACGCGTGCTTAATGTACGACTCTTGTGCGTCACCGCAATCGTCTTTACTTTGATTGCAATCCTCATACATCCAAACTTTCATAGCAAGAAGCTGGTTTGCTTTATCCAGCCGAGAAACATAGTTTTCACATCATCTGGCCATACAGCGGTGGGATGTTTCGATGTTCCGTTCAGACAGGAACAGCGCGATGGGGGAGGGCTCGTGCTCTTCAGATACAATGATGGAATATGACAGAGTTCGTGTTTTAAGTCGAAACAGACACTGGAATGAATAATTCTCTCTGCCATCTCAGATATAACCAGCATGGACTTTAAGATCATCTAACTGCGTGACGTAAATTGTTATGACGCAATTTCACATGCTTCAGTAATTTTTTTTTTTGCGTTAAATATGCATTCAATTATTTTAACTCGTTAAAGATTTTGAATTAATCGCATGTTAACGCGTTAACGTTGACAGCCCTAGTTTATTTACATTTATTTACACTACATTGATACACTACATTTATATTTCAAATAAATACTGTTCTTTTGAACAATCTATTCAGCAAATAATCCTGAAAAAAGCACATTCAAAAGATTTCTGAAGGATCATGTGACACTGAAGACTGGAGTAATGGCTGCTGAAAATACAGCTTTGATATTACAAGAAATAATAACATTTTACAATTTATTAAAATATGAAACCATTATTTTAAAATATTGCAATATTTTACAATATTACAGTTTCTACTGGATTTTTGATCAAATATATGCAGTCTTGGTGAGTATAAGAGACTAATTTTAAAAACATACAAAAATTTCTGACCCCAAATTTTTGAACAGTAGTGTAAATACAAAAGCTAAACTACAATTCATAAACAAAATGCTCAAATGCTTAAAAAATGATTCAATTATGTTATTTAATTGAAATTAAATTGAAAAAAATGTGTTGAAAAATAATATAACCTTATTTTCAATCAACATTCATTTTGGTTCTATGAAAAAGATCAGCGTGGATGTGCAAAATATCAGGTTCTAAAGTTAGTACACATTTTCAACAACATGAAGTTGAGTAAACATTGACAGAATTGCTATTTATTGCTTCTCCTGTGGACATTATATTAACCTATTTTCTAGATTCTCAAGAAACATCTCATGGTTCCCTACGCACACTCTTTGTAGTTCTCCCATGCTTTTTAATCCACATCCCTAGAGAGAAACCTGGAATTGTGATCTTTGCTGTCCAATCCCTGGAGAACAGTTCCTGTCAGACAAACCCACACATGAAATTGTAGATCCTCTTTGGACTCAGCTCACTGCAACACATTCCCCTAAGACCAGGTCTGCAACCAGCCATCACAGAAAGGCAGCATGTACCTGCACAGAGGGAAAGACACACTGGAGCAGAGAAGCAGAGAGAGTTGAAAGAACAGAATATGTTAAAAGTATAGCACTTTATGATACGAAATGATGTGGAGAGAACCTCTAACAAGGTCACCGCAGCATCTCCTCGTGCTGTTCTTCACTGAAGTGCATGTTCTTTCTCGAATCATTTACATTCCACAGCTGTTATAATGTTATCACTGAACTGAGGATCAGATCATCACGTATCTTTGCCGACCTGATATGCATGAGCAGCCAGAAAACCCTGACGTGAGCTGCCTGAAAATGAGCGGTTAGAAGCATTCAGATAGGGTTCAGACTTAAAAGGTTGATCTGGCTTTTGATCTCAAAACTTGATCATTATTGCAGTGAACTGCCGGTTGTTTGTGTCACTGTCAAGAAGCTGAAAATGCTAATCACTTGGGATGGAAATTGTAAGGATTTTAATGATTCTGATTCTTGTAGTACTAGAAAAAGAATTGGTCACTGTTATATACTAAACAAAAACACATGCTGTTTTTTGGTACATATCTTTTTAAACTACATACATAGAGCTATGTTTTGAATACATCTTTAACAACCAGTAAGTAATTATACAGATGGAAGTCTCACAAACTCCAAGTACACATACAGTAAGTGTGCTTGTACATGCAGCCCCAGATGACCCTGTGCTGACTCTGTTGCAGGTTAAAGGGAATAATTCATCGCTGGGCAACCAAGGAAAAGGGCTTCAGAGCAGTTTTTGAGTTTAGTGGATTTTGGGGCTGTTTTACCATGCTGGAAAGCTGATACGTGTGTATTGGAACATGGTTGCTGGTTATTAGAAGGTTTGTTACCAGTCCGAGATGGTCTAAAGGTGATGATACACATGGCAACTTTTTGAGCAATGTTGCTGGGAAATGTTGCCGTCAACGGGCAACCTGATGAGACACAGGGCAACTAATTAGGGCAACGGACAGTTGGCAGCAACTAATTAGAGAGGAGCAAATCTATTGACAACCCAATAAATACTTTATTATAAACACTTGTTAGGCACTTTATTTACATTTTTCAAATATTTTCTTCATTTTTTATTAAAAATAAATGCCTTTTCGATCTGATTTGTGATAGGAAAATCGAGAAGAGCGAGTTCAGCAAAAGGCGGATTCGAACCCGCGTAGATCGCGTCAAAAGCTATATTCATGTGCCATACGCCCTACAGTCTACGCTACTACAGACGTTAAAAAGGCCCGGTCTTTTTAGTATTTAACTGAAAACATTCAATGGCTTAATTACAGCTTATACACATTACTTTGGACTGTTGTTGGTATTTTAAGCAATATATGAGGTAAATTCTCTGTTTTGGGTTGACGCATGACAACTTACTAGCGTAAAAACTACTGCCGCTGAGAGGCCGCCATCTTGTTTGAATTTTTTCTGAAATCTCTGAACTAGTCACGTGATCGGCTGCTAACATTCTGATTGGAGGATTTCAAAAAATTGCCCACGACCGATCTAACGTATCCAGATATAAATTTGTTCCTCATTCTCAGTGGGAAAGTGCCCAAGCAACGTTGCTCAGCAAAATTGCTCAAAAAGGGGCACCTTAAGACCATGACAATAGCACCATTTTGAGTTGGACTCAATAATGCAGTAAAGTGAGATGGTCGAAAACCACTTTGTCAATAAGTGAATCATTAGACTCATTTCAACCAGTAACTTATAAATGTGAGTGTTTTGTGAGTCTTCCTGGTTGATTCATTTGTTTGTGAATCAGACTGTTCTTTGTGCTGTATGTTTGTTGTTGTGTGCTAAACCGTTCAATTGAATTTTCAGCTAAAGCTTAGATTCTTTTACCATGATGTTGTAGATTCAGTAGAAGCTCAGTTCTTCGGCTGTAATACTGTATAGTATTTCTGGAAACACTGTATGTTTTGCACTGTATGTATTTTAGGGTGGCAATGGCAGAACAATGACAAAAAGACATGAAAATGAAGAACAAAGACAACATTTCATGAAAATAATTTGGTGTCATGCCAAATCCTCTTCCTCTTGGACTCCAGAGATGGAGCCATTTGTATGTGCCTGAACAAAAAGAAAAGATGTGATTTAAAATGTAATGACTTGTGTCTGGTAACAAAATTAATGCTTTTAAATGATAAATAGGCCATTATATAATTTAAATTTGATAGACATATTTTGATGAAAAAGATGGCATCCACTAACATTCAAGTTTGGGATCTGTAAGATTTTTTAAATGCTTTGAAAGAAACATCAAGGCTGCATTTATTTCATCACAAAGGACAGTAATACTGTCAAACATTATTACAATTTTAAGTAACTCTAGTATTTTTATATATTTTTAATATACACTACCGCTCAAAAGTTTGGGATCGGTAAGATTTTTTATGTTTTTAAAAGAAGTTTCGTCTGCTCACCAAGGCTGCATTTATTTAATTAAAAATACATCATTCTAATATGCTGATTTGCTGCTCAAGAAACATTTATTGTGTACAATTGTACAAAATATTTTTGTACAATATTTTTCTTTTTCAGGATTCTTTGATGAATAGAAAGTTCAAAAGAAAAGCATTAATTTGAAATATAATGTTTTGTAACATTATAAATGTCTTTACTGTCACTTTTGATCGATTTAATGCATCCTTACTGAATATAAGTGTTATTTTCTTTCATTTCTTTTCAAAAAAATAAAAATAAAAATTCTTACTGACCCCAAACTTTTGAACGGTAGTGTATCTTCAGTGTCACATTATCCTTCAGAAATCATAATAAAACTTTGGGCTAATTTGGGTACAATTACATTTATGAATGTTGATTAATGTACACTGTCCCTTTTTGAAATCAATAAATAGAATAATATGCTTACTGGGTGCTCAAGAAACATTTCTTATTAAAAATGCTTTTAAAAAAACAAAAAAAAAACAGTTGTGCTGCTTAATATTTTGTAGAAATATGCTTAATATTTTTTTTTTGTGGGAACTTTGAAAGCATTTATTTGAAATAGGACACTTTTGTAACATTATAAGTGTTTGTACTGTCGCTTTACTATCAATTTAATGCATCCTTGCTGAATAAAAGTGTTAATTTCTTTAAAAAAATACTTTTTGAACCAAACTTTTGAACGGTAGTGGATATTAACATTAAGTGATATTGTGAACATTGTGATATTGTAAGTTTTCTAATTAGGCACCAAATAGAGCATCTAGAATTTGCCATTAAACCTTTTTTTTCTCATTTCATAACCCTATTCATCACACATACTGTATGTGCCTGTGAACATAGACACCTGAAAAAAAAAAACCTTGTTGTTGACGTTGGCAGACAGAGCCTTATTAATCAACTCCTATAGAGGCATCAGTCACGGACAAACTCGACAATCCCTCTCGCTCACACACAGACGCACACATTTGGATTGATTTTCTTCACTCTTTTGATTGTCTTTCTCCCTCTTCATTTAGGCTTCTGTCTTATCATCCTAGCAGATTCCTTAGGGGGGCTGAACTTATCCAGTGAAAACAGTACTAAGAAGGCATTCAGATGCTAATCTGACTCTGGTGGAGTCTTTTCTTTCTGCTGGCAGAGGTTGGGAGTGTATCATTTCTCAATTATACAGATTCACAACTCCTCTTGCTGTTGAAGTTCCTCAGCCCTCCCTGCATACTGGTGCCAAATTTGCCACAGAACAATACATTTCAGTCAGCACAAGTTCAATCTAATCATCATTAATATTAACACACTGTTGATTTTTTAAAAATCTTGTGAGATCTGTTTTCATTTTGAACATTTCTCCCTTTGGTTAAACTTAATCATGCACTGAGAATCTCTAGTAGGACTACAGAGCGTTTTGATTGCATATGCAATCACTGATTCATTGTAGATGCTCAAACAAATGGTCATTGTTTATCATTGTTGATCAGTGTTACTGCACTATAAATTCCTATCAGTTATTTATGGAAGCAGATGATTGCCAATGTCTTGCATTAATTGGAGTGACAGATTATTGGACTATTGTATCTGTAGCATCAGTTACAAATAAATAAAACGCTGAATTTTAAGTTATGTCATATATTATTCAATTACTTGTACTGTTGTTTTAGTTTTTGCAATGGTATCGATTCAGTATTGGTATTGAGATTTTGGTGAAGTATCGTCTCGAAGCAACGATTTTGGTATCGTGGATGGCCGGGGGCAAGTGTGAGAGAGTTTTAGAGCTAATCGAAAGAAGTGTCATGTGGCCTATTGGGCTCAGTGTTCACTTTTTACGCCTCAATGCAAACATTTAACATTTGGTTTCTGTTTACTTATTTATTATTATTGTATATTTTTATTGATTTATTGACACTTCCGACATAAAATATGTAGCTTTTTTTGTGATTAGAAAATGTTGGCAAGCCAGCAGCCAAATTATTGTTCAATTATTGTTGAACTGTGTCTAAATATCTGGGAATATTAGATGCTGCTTCCATAGTTCAAGGAGTCCTCTCATTAATTTAAGCCTGTGTACAGTATGTGTTCTCCATGCTTTGGGTTCAGTGCTGCCGCCAGCTTTGCAGCAGCTGAGGCATGACAAACACAGTGTCCCTTACTCATTTCGCATCGGTGTGACAGAGGATGAAAATCCTGCATCAGCTTGGCATGTCATATGGCCTCTTCCTGTCTCTCTTCATATGAGTAATGATGTCACTGTGACTGGTGACATGGGAGTGTATTTTTCATCTTCAAGGTTTATGTGAGCTACAAATGTTTATTAATAGCAGTAAGCGCAGTTATCGTTCAGGGCAGGACGACGTTGGCTGCTGTTTGTTTTGTCATTTTTTTATTGCAGTCTGTTCCTCCATTGTGCACAGAGGAAATAAAGGCATTCGGTTTGCTCGTGCTAAGTGTATAAGCACTAAGGCACAGTACAATAAAGCATGCAGATAAAGTAGAGCTGCTTGACTGATATCTGCTACAGTTTGACTCCATGCAACAGGTTAAGAAAATCTAATTAATTAGGGCTGCCAATCAAGTATAAATGTATGCATTGTTACTCTTGTGTTGGGTGCAGTTTTTTTTTTTTTTTTTTTTTTTTTTTTTTATTTTTAACTTCTTTTTTTTCACGTGAAATAGGTTTTGAATAATAGTAGCCATGCGTGTCTGTTTGCTTTTCTGTGATAGCTGATACACATTACACAACTGTCAGCTCATTAAAGGTTTTAATTTATTATTTCACTTTATTAATTTATAATTTTATAATTGCAATATTTTACGTTTTTTTTTATTTTTTTTATTAAAGGATTAGTTCACTTTCAAATTAAAATTTCCTGATAATTTACTCACCCCCATGTCATCCAAGATGTTCATGTCTTTGTTTCTTCAGTCGAAAAGAAATTAATGTTTTTAATGAAAACATTCCAGGATTTTTCTCCATATAATGGACTTCAATGGCCTCCAAACGGTTGAAGGTCAAAATTACAGTTTCATTGCAGCTTCAAAGCGTTCTACACAATCCCAGACAAGAAATAAGGGTCTTATCTAGAGAAACCATCACTCATTTTCAAAATCTTTTTTTACATTTTATACATTTTAACAATAAATGCTCATCTTGAAAAAGCTCTGTTCTTCTTCTTTTCTGTTAGAATTCCGGCAGTATAGACACGTATAACTGCCCTCCTCAGCTCAAAGTTTGAACTAAATTGTCATATACAGTATGCTAGTGCAAGTATATAACAATTAGTTCAAACTTGTCTACACTGCCGGAAGTCTAATAGAGAAGAAGAGAGCTAGTTCAAGATGAGCATTTATGGATAAAATGTATAAAAAAAAATAAAAAAAAATCGATAATGAGTTATGGTTTATCTAGATAAGACCCTTATTTCTCGTCTGGGATTGTGTAGAACGCTTTGAAGCTGCACTTTTGACCTTCAACCGAGAGAAAAATCCTGGAATGTTTTCATCAAAAACCTTAATTTCTTTTCGACTGAAGAGAGAAGGACATGGACATCTTGGATGACATGGGGGTGAGTAAATTATCAGGAAATTTTAATTTGAAAGTGAACTAATCTTTTAAGTGCTTTTTTCTTCTTAAAATCATTCTTCTTGATGAACCCCGTGTTGCTGGTCTCTAAGTATATTGGCTCTAAGTGTTTGTCTTCCTGAGCTAAATGGCTCTCAAGGTCTTCCACTCGCAATCCATAGCGATTAATCTGGATGGGAGAGTACTTGCTTACCTTCCACTTTTTTTGGAAAATCGGTCCTATTTGGTGCTGGAGAGGAGTTTGTAGCCTTGCTGATTTGTAGATGAGGCTTCAATAAACTGCATTAGCCTGGCAGCCAGGCTAGGTAAACTCAGACTGAGAGGGGCTTTGGAACATGATAAAGGTGTAATTTTGGATATTTCGGTCTTTCGCTTGAGCCGAAATACGTATTTGGCCAGCGGTATTACAGTATCGAGATGGACTGACTTGCTTTTAAACCGATTTTGGCACCAGCCTCTGCAGATTTATGCTGAACATTATTCACAGATCTCATTAATTCTGTCAAAGCCTCTCTCATGATGGACACTTTAAATGGAATCTGTACACATGCCATTCAGAATCATAGCTGTTGATATGGCACCAGCCCATATTCTTCCTCCATACAAAACCAGCTGTCATCAGTATAAGTATTTTGTGTAAGATTACAAGACGCAGGTCAGGACACATTGTAGCTGCTCAGCTCTGTGAATGTGAGACTTCACAGATCTCTTTTAAACCTGTGATCACCCCTGATCATTTCTTTCTCTCTGATGTTAAGAACAGCATGTAATAGTGCTGCTGGTGATTCTCATCACAGCCGCTCCAGAGAATTGGTTCTCACATTCTCTCTCTTACTATTATATTCTATGGGTCATTTGGTTTCTATGCAGCTTTTGGCTTAGATTTTCAATCTGCCTGTTTAAGGATGTTTTTGTTTTTTTTGTTTTTGTTTTCTGTGTCAGAACTTATCTTATACATATAGAATGGGCCTTCAGGGACTATATCTTCTAATGGAAAGATATAGCTTAAATTTGCTTAAAAAAATAAATGTAATAATTAGGGAGGCAGACAGCTCATGGTTTAGTTAGGGATGCACAGTGTATTGGTTATCATTCACTTTTAGAGATTTGTTGTTTAAATAATAATTTCCCACACAGCTTACATCTCACCGTTTAACATTTCTGATGACACATCTAACCATTTAAAGTAAAGCTTTAATGACTTACATTAAATATAGCAAATTATAAGCATTACCTGAAATGTTGATTCATATTAATCTGATGTGTAGTTGTAAATCACAGGTTGGGTTGAGAGAGCATACTGTTTCTCAGCATTTGTAACGATGCCACCACCTGTGACTGCACAGAACAGCCGTTCGCAGTGGAAATAATATGGTGTTTCACACATGCTGATTCATGAGTGCTGTAGTGTATACTAGAGGCATGCAGCGTTTCATCCCTGCACTGTGTTTTAGCCTGATAATGGGAAATATCTGCAGGGAAACATCAAACTCACTTCACCCTAAAGTTTGGTGACTTGTTTTTACTGCATCAGCAGTAGGATTTTTCTCCAGTTTGGTCTTTGTAATGCTATGAAAGTGCCACTTTCCATTTTAATATGTCTGTGAGGGGGACGTCTTGTTGACCTGCTACTCAGAGAACAGCCTTTTACTGTAATGGTTCATGAGGGATGTGAGGCTGAAAAAGGGAGATATATAGTAGGTATTCTTCTCAAGACACCTGGTCATGCCACTATAAATCTGAACCGTCCCTGGGAGAGGGTCCAAAAGGCCCAACAAGGTCTTTCAAGACAAGGTTATCTTTTTCTGCCAGGGATAATGTAACATTGTTCAGTATTAAAGCTGCCTTGTGAAAGATTACTGTCTCACCTTTAAACCCAATAGGCCGACTCTGATTTGTGTACCAGGGTTGTGCAGCATTCAGAATTGAATTGAGAATGCCCTTTAAATTCCAAGGGAGAAAGCCAACATGATGCAGAATTCTAATTCAGATTTTAATTTAAGAAGTAGAATTTAAATGGAATAAAATTCAAAGAAAAGTCCATTTTATTTATCTAGAAACCTTTGATATAAGAAATGCACATTTAAATTTAGTTTACATTTATTTGTTTATTTAGGATCGTTGTGGAAGAACATTTAATTTTACAAAATTGTATTTATTGTCCCTCTAATTTATTGTAAACTCTTACTCAATTTGAAACCGGTATATTTGATTTAGATGTAAATGCCTACATTTCGGAGAATAAATATGCAAATGAATCCAAATTAATTGTGTATGAAATTGAATTGTGTATTTAATGTTTTATAACAAAACTTGTGTTAAACAAATGAAAATGTTGGAATACTAAAAGGCCTTTGTTGTGTGCTCTTCCTGTCATTTTACTTCAACATCATTTGGGTTGCACTCAATTCAATTTAAATTCACACTCATGATTGAAGATGCCAATTCTTAAATTCAAATTAAATTAATTTTGCCCAACTGTGCTATTGTAAAAATGGGTCAAAACATTAATACGAAATCCAAATTTGCTCTCATGACAATTGGCAACAAATATCTCTATCAGCCAGGTTTTAAAGTTC
>RJVU01036174.1:1711956-1729669 GCA_003731715.1 Anabarilius grahami | reverse complement strand
ACAGTCCAGGAATATGTACAATCTGAAGACCTTTTATATAAAATATGACTGCAAACACACACATATATATTCTTCAGTACCCTCTACCCCAAAATACCAAGGTCTTTGAGGTAGAAACAGTCTCCTTGGTTACAGAATCCAGAGGAGAGAGATGGAGACACTTGAGGGGGGAAAAAAAGATCACTCGCTTTCTCCATTTCATTCCCTTCCCTCTAGCTTCAACTCCCACAGCTAATCCTGTTTGGAAATATTTTCAGGGAAAAGAGGATTATGTTGTAGTGTGCTACGAATTTTAGCACAGTTCACTCACACTTAATTAAATTCACCATTGTCTACTAAAAGCTTCCATTCTTCTCACTGGGAAATTTGCTCAAATAAGTAAGAGTCAAGGTGCTGTAATTAAGTCAAATAGGTTCTCCTCATCTGGGAATTTTAGGAACCTCTGAAACAGGATTTTCTCTCATAATTCTGGAGAGGAAAAGCAAATCTGTAACTAAAAAAATTGAAAATCAGAAGCCGAAGTTTAGATTGTGAAGCCACAATTCTGCCGCGCAAAGGTAAAATGCAATATTTTGTCAGTATTTCCTCAGCAAGACATTCCCATGTGTTGCTGTATTGAATTATTGATCTCATGTTCCTTGGCCTCCAGTATGGACCACCACACCCTTGGACTCAGAACGCCATCCAGAAAATATTCCCTTCAATAACTGTTTCAGAGATATATTGCATTTGATCATGTGTGGAGGAGAGAGCCCTATAGTGGAATAGAACATACAAGCACATGCTCTCTGCTCTTCCATTATATTTCAGTTATTATATCACCAGATACAATCTTCACTGTACAATGATGTCCGAAAGTCTGAGACCACAATAAAAATGTGGGGTTTTTAGGGTTTTTATACATTTTATAACAATTTATGTTGACATACAATAACAGAACGGGGGCAACGAGTTTGAAGCTCAAGGAAGTGCATCCATCCATCATAAACATACTCCTTTTTTCATAAGATGAATATGGAAGGCGGTATGGCGGAAGCTAGATATTTTACTTTATAACTTTAAATATGGATATTTTTCTTGTCTTTACCCTACAATGCATTACTTTACGTGTCAGTTTCATGTCATAACTTTCTTTACCCCTTCTCCACTACAGAAAACATGCTCTTGTGGACTCCAACTACAATCTTTATGTTGTATGTCAGGCACGTAACCTCACACAAGCCATTGTTTACTGCTCTTGACAGCAAGATTGACTTTTTTCGGTCAGGTTGATAATGCGGGGGAACAGAAGTGTTTGAGTGAGTGCCACTCTTTCTATTTCCTGGCTGGCACATTCAAAGGGGACTTCTCAAGTGTCACTGTGGTCTTGTAGCGGAAAGGTGTCCTCTCCTCTAGACAAACAGGAAGGCTTGATCACTGAGGACTCTTTAATGAGATAATAGGTGCATGGAAACATATTCGCATTCATATTGTGGCCCCTCGCATTAGAGCCCAGATATTATTACCAAGTAATAGGAAGCTGAAAAGGGCACTGTAATTTTGGTCTCATTGGTTAGATTGAAGGTGTCACTGTGGTTCGAGTGTTACTTATCCCAGCTAATCATGCGGCTTTTGTGTGTTTGTGTCAGACAGCATGCAGACTCTGAAATTTATGAAAGAAGCATCATAAAATACTACTGAAAAAATGCATGTGCATCACATGACTCTTGATTCAAATACACTGATTAGTTAGTTGTGCGTGTTTAATGATCTGGTTATTTTTAATGAATCAAAAACATTTCCTGAACAAATGACGAGTCATTCCTTCAGAAGTCAGACTGTTCTGGCTGCACTGTTTGGTTTGGATTCACTGAAAAGAATTGGCTCATAAGGTTCATTTGTTTGGGAATCGGACTGTTCTTGTTGTGCTGTTTATTTTTGATTCACTAATAAGAACCAGCTCATTGGTTGAGCTGTAGTTTTTATTCCCTGAAAAGAATTGGCTCATAAGATTCATTTGTTTGGGAATCAGACTGTGCCCGTTAAGCTGTATGCCATGGTTTTGATTCACTAAAAAGAGTCATTTGTTCAGACTACACTGCTCCCACTGTTGGTTTCATGACGTGGGTTCAGTTCCATTCGCAACAGGGAATAATGTGCGTGTGAAACCATTTACAGATCCGAATGTCATTTAGTTCCTGTAATTTTAAAACAATGGAACAGACTCTGAATAAGAAACGATTCTCAGTTCTCAACCTGATGTGACATTTAACAGATCTTTATAAAAAAGGTATTGTCAGCATTAGAAATGAGAATGTGTAATACCATTTTATGAGAGTAGATTACAAAATGGCAAACATCAAAGGAGATTTCTGTCTTTTCAGATGGGTGTGAAAAGATGAAATGGCTTGACCTTTAGTCGATTTATGAAAAATGTCATTTGAATTATTGCTTGAGAAATGTTTCAGAAACGTTATCTTTGTTAGGGACGTCCACTCCAAGCCTATTAATTAATTGATGTTGCTTTGAACTTTGTGCTGTGCGTGATTGATCCAGCCATTTAATGGCACACCCGTTATTCCCAGATGTCCTATTTGACTCAGTCCTTACAGTCTTTCCTCTCATTAACATACAGCCCTACTCATCTTTCTCTAACAATAGCTGCATCCCAATTCAGAGGCTGCATCCTTCGAAGGGCGATTGCGTAAAAGTTGCGTAACTAAGACTGTCCCAATTTGAAGATTCTTCAAATACAGCCTCAAAACGCAACCTTCATTTCCCAAATAATGGATACAACAGATGGATCTTTCGTGACCTAGTCTACCCCAGAATTCATTGCGTGCCGGTGACGACAGGATTTCTTTGAG
This sequence comes from Anabarilius grahami, assembly GCA_003731715.1. NCBI lineage: Eukaryota > Metazoa > Chordata > Actinopteri > Cypriniformes > Xenocyprididae > Anabarilius > Anabarilius grahami. The sequence continues at coordinate 1,726,823 of RJVU01036174.1, read as the reverse complement.
AGAAATTGCTGGATTACACTTTCAACTTACTTGAATATTTACTGATACAAATAATACGTAAAATGATACGTAAAAATAAAAAAACATTAAAGCGTTTCAAATGTTTCAAATAAGTTTCACATCTTACTAAGATGCAATTTTATTTAGTTTATACTCTTTATTATGTACAGAAATTGACCAAGGTGGACCTATTTAGACAGGTTGTCAACCCTGCTTTGTTTTTAGACAGTTGAATATAACTTTTGAAAAAAGTCCAGTACAAACGGTACCGCTGCTTGCGAACGGCAGCTTTCACAGTTACAATGCGGCAAGAACAATCCTCCGTAGGCTAGACCGTCCCATTTAACAACGTTCGGCTCGACCACAGCAGCCTTTGAAGTCTGCATCCTTCAAGAATGCAGCCTCTGAATTGGGACGCAGCTAATATGTGATTTTGCTCTGCCTTGATTAGTTGTGTATGACAGTCCAGCTGGACCTCATGGGCCTGGGCTTGAGGTCTCAGATTAATTAATCCTGTGCTACCCTTTGCTGTGATATCTCAGGCAGAACGATTTTTTTTTTTTTTTTGCCTTTTCATTTCCTTTGCTGCCCCAAACTAGCTCAAATTCTTAAAAGGATGACAGTGCACTCAGTTAGATGTAGACTTTGCACAATAGAAATCCTATAAGTGTAGGTCAACATTTAAAGTGCTTTCGCAACCCATTTTAATTTACATAATCTGTCATACAGTATTTTAGAGTGAAAGGTACTGTATAGCAAAAAAAAAAAAAATTGTTGAGAGGGACCTGTGTTATTTTACTATTATTTATATACTATTTTATATATATATTTATAAATATTTTGAATTAGCTTTTAATTTTATATTTTAGTTATAGTAACTATAGTATAATACTCTAATACTTGCTCTGGAAGTCCACTTGCAGATTTTGAACTGTGTCTATAGCAAATTTGGTGTCTCCAACTCAATCCCTCTAGCGCCACCAGCTGTCCATAGTTGCACTCAAGTTTATGCTAATATCTTTTGAACCATAAGGGCTAGAAACAAAAACAATTATATAAAAACCTACTTTTTCTAACTCAGATTTTCACAAAAATTGAACCAGATCATCTTCAGACCATGCAGACAAAAAGTTATGGAATTCAAGTCGATTCTTCAAACCGTTCGCGAATAATATGCAAACGAATTCAACAAAGTGCCTGCCAAAATGAACATGAGGCTATATCTCAGCAACACTTTATTGTATTCAGACAAAACTTGGTACATGTCATCACAAGCATGATCTGAGGCGACATGCTGCGTTTTGGTGCAGTGACACCAAGTGGTCTGGAGATAGGAAAAGTGGCTAATGAGCAGTTTGCCCCAAAAAAATTTAATTTACAATTTGGTCTCATTAGATTCGGGGTGACATGCCGAGTGGAATAATATCCAATTTTACCATTTTGGCCATCTGCCATTTTGAATTTTGTGCTAAAATGCTGTATTTTATAAACTCATTAGCGTCTGTGGCACAATGCCCTGGCAGTACTCAAAAAGTTTTGGGGCAGCATCACCTTCTGGTCAAAAGTTGTAATGAAATTTACAAAAATGCTAATAACATTTCACTATATTAACCTATTGTAATGAAACTGGTCTCAGTAAATTCCTTGGGTCATGCCGAGAACATAAATACCAGTTTTCCCATAGTCGGCTAAACTTCCTGTACACCATTTTGTTTTTTGTTAAAAACCTACTTTCGAACCCCTCCTAGACAGTTTGTCTGGTTTTCACCAAATTTGAGTGAGATAACCTTCATACTATGCCTGCAAAAAGTTATGGATTTTGAGTCGATAGACAAAACCGTTTTCGTATAGCGCAGCAACAAATTTGAGGCATGATGCCAAAATGACTCTTGAGGCTGTATCTCTGCACTGCTTTGCCCTATTGACACCAAACTTTGCATGTTTCGTTGTCACCTTACTCTGACTGCACCACATCAGTTTGGTCACAGCAACACCTAATGGTCGACTGTGATAAACCTTTCAATTTTATTTCTAATGACGGTATTTATGACTTTTCAGCCAATTTGCCTAAAATCATCTTAAAATGTGTTTACTAGCTTGTTGTTGCGGCTGGTCTGACGCTCACAGCCATGTTGGCATGGCTTATCATGCTCTTTGTGCTTGGCCTCGATAATTGCTGCTTGCAGCTATATTTATTATTATTTCTATGTATTGCTTTAAATTTTATTTCAGTTTTAGATTTATTCATTTTAGTACTTCAATTTAAGATAAAATATAAATATTATATGAAAAACCTAAATAAATAGGATAAACAATCAAAACTAAACTAAACCACTTGCAGTCCTTGTATTTAAAAAAAGTTTTCTAATACTCACTGACATGACTCACCATTAATAAAAAGATTGGCGCAGGCACAGATGCTGTTTAGGCATGGGCGTATTTCAGGCCTCACCCTGGGAACAGCTGGAACTCATGATATGAGCAATGTGTTGCGTTCTGAGCACAGAAGTTGTAGATGCTAGTCTAGTTTTAAACTTAGAGGTCAGTATCTTTTCTAAAGACTTTGAATTCACGGCCATTGGAAAACGGATCATAGCTAATAAAGTCTCATGATCCAGCTTCAGTGGTCTGAGTTTGACTGGAGCTGTCGTTTAGGCCCTGTTTAAACCTGCTATTAGTATTCTCAGTTAATCTTATCACAAACGGTTATAATTGAAAAACTCTTCCAAATATATTTTAAATTATAATATTTTATAATATTATTCATTTTAATATAATTTTAATCTAATCAAAAACATTTTTTATTGCAGTGGATAATTGACAGGTGTAGACGGTGCTTCATTGTTGTTTTTTAATTGGCCTTCACATATGAACGCATTACATTTATATTGTGTATTTAACCACAATCTGGTTTGTGATCACAAATCGTTTAAGACCCTAGTGTTTACACTTTTTGGATCACCTGACATGAATGGAGAAATGTTTTGCCCAAATCCTGGTCCTGCTCCAAGAATTGAGCAAGTAGTTGACATGTCCAACCATTTAAACAAATACAGCAATGTTTTCAATGTGTCAGTGTTTATTATTTGCAAAGTCATCCTACGCATGGCTTATAGTTGCCTTTCATAGAATAAATTTGTTTAACATTGAAAAAATGACACTTTAACATGGTTTTTGGCTTGAATACAATCTGCTCTTCATTCCGTTCTGGACCTTATTGACTGTGCTTTGTTTTGCTTCTAAGAAAAAAGATTAAATAACAAACCGAATGGCAGTTTTCACCAGTCTGAGAAAAGCAGAGTCGCTTGGCTTCTTCCCCCTCAGATCAGAGGCCTTTGAGCTTATGCTCTTCCCAGGAGTGTAAGACTGATGTGAACTGGACATCGACTCCATTGCTTAGTCGCCCTGATCACTTCACTGCGGCCAACTGGTTGGTTTCTCTTATGGGCAGTTACTGTGCCAGAGAGGTGATGGATGCCTTTAATGAGTGCGAGTGGCCCCTCGGAGAGCTCCCACATCCTGGCCGAGGTGAACAGGGAGATTTGCGACTGCAAGATTCAGTCAATCTGACAGTGGAAAACATTCTTCTTCCTCCCCACAGAGAGAGCGACATGGCGTGTTGCCACAAAGACAAGACTGTGTGGTTTTGATATTAATCCTCTGGTTGTATACACTCACGTTTATTCACATGTACACATGGTTCATTCCTGGTATGGAATGCAACTTGAGCTCTCTAACTTTTTTTTCTTTATAAATTAATATGCCTTTAATGTTTTTTAAAGGAGTATTTTAATAAATTGTTTGTTTTTTTCCTGTGATGGTAAAGCTGAATTTTAAGCGGCCGTTACTCCAGACTTCAGTGTCACATGATCCTTCAGAAATCATTCTAATATGCTGATTTACTGCTCAAGAAAAATATATTATCAATGTTGAAAACCGTTTTGATGCTTAATATTTTTGTGGGAACCGTGATACATTTTATTTTAGGATTCATTGATGTATAGAAAGTAAAAAAAACTGCATTTATTTGAAATAGAAATCTTTTGTAACATTATAACTAAAGTTAAAAAAGTGAAATCATAATCAAGGACCCTTTTAATACATCCTTACTGAATAAAATAATTATTATTTTTTTTTTTAAATCTTACTGACCCCAAACTTTTGAATGGTAGTGTGTAACAAAGTGAATCAAATGGTAATACTGATTTGCTTCTGCTGTTGTTTTCCCACCAGAAATGACGTCACTTCCTGGAGGATGTTTAATACTTAATCCAGAATATTTTATCCAGGATAATGGATATTATATGTATGCACATATATGTATAAAAACACCTTTTATTGAAAAGCACTTCCATTCACTTCATATACAGATAGGTGGGTGATACAGGCTCAGACATGTATTCGGGATCACATATCCACTTATGCAAATCTATGTGGTAACGAGACACACTTGAGATGGCCTGCAGGCTTCTCTTGGCTCGTTTAGAGCGGCCGGCGTGTGGACTGAAAAGGCCTTGTTTCAGTCAGACAGCACGAGCGCTGCATAACAATAATGGCTGAGGTCACTGCTCCACACACTCTGTGTAACTTGGGGGTTTTAAATGTTTCTTCAAAGAATTCAGCCACAAGTGCCACTGATATTTGTCATGAAAGACATTTTAGCCTCCTCAGAATGAAATGACGAATGCTTCTCCATTTCAAACGCATGCTAAAAAATCCCCAGACATAGCTTCAGGATCAGAAGCCCAGCTTTAATTCTACCTATCTCTACCATTTCAATCTTTCTCCCAGATGGTTCATGCAGGACCTTCAAAAGCTCCTAGATGTTCTGTGGCTCCATTGTGGAGCTGATGGGAAAGGAGGATATGAGATGCTTCGATTTGGAACACTGTAGCACATCAGACACTACAAAAGCTGAACGGTCAGAACGAGGAGGCAGCCAGCGGCTCAAGATTTCTACAGATCTCTCTGTTCTTGACTCCTTTGTGTGATTGTTCCTTTCATCTATGGCCTCCTGTGACACTAGAGGCTTGGTTATGAATATCACACGTGCACTTATGAGTGTTATGAACTCAAGACAGAAGAGATGTTGGATGTTGCTGGTGTGAATATTTGATTCCTCCCCCCAGTTTTTCCTCCTCATTCTTGTGGTTGGGTTTTGTGCCAGTGCCAAGCAGGGCATGTTCACCACTGGTTTGATGATTGAGGACACAGGCATTTGAGTGTGAAACTGTCGCAGCGTGTTATGGCCTGAGGGTGCTGTTGTTTTGAGCTTTGGTCTGAGATTCATGGGAGTTCAGAACAGAGGCCTCATCCCAAAACCTGAAAAATGCCATCTTCACAGGCAGTATAAGTATGTAGGAAGGCATTAACATGCATATGAATTCAACGTTTGCAGAACATAAGATACAGTCCAAATCAGTCCAAATCTGATTATTTGTTGGAATCTGATCTAAAATTATTGACTGTCCACATTGTGTATCTCAACTATTCAGATCCGATTGGTGTGTCCATGCTGCTCTTTCGTTTTCCGGAATATCTGCATTGGTTTCTATGGCAATAATATTGCCTTGGTAGGTATATGCCAAAAACAACAACAACAACAACTAAAACATAGAGGCGTTTGCAATACAGAGGTTGTCTTATTTACAACATAACATTGTGAAGCCGCCACACACTGGACTACTCCTGCTTCTGAGGCAGCGGCAGAAACGTAGGAGGCTGGTATGTCGGATTTATTCTGTGCTGTCATCTTCACCGGTTTCAGAACATATCTCCTTTGTTATTGTCATTTTCTGCTCGTCAGACACTTTGCAACAACACAACCTTTTGGTTTCGGCAGCGATTTTCAGCATATTTCCTATAAAAACGTCTGATGCTTACATTTTATATGGCGTGAGAAAGTAAACTAAATCCGATTAGAGCAGTCAGACTGAAACCTATTTCCAGAAATGCGATTTGAATAGGATTTCAAACCACATATGTTGTACCCGATATGTGGTACCCGAGGCAATAAGATTTTAGATAAATGCTACGGGAACGTGAAGGATGCATATGTGGCCAAGTCTAAAACCCCTTTGTCGAACTGTGATCATAATGTTATTTACTTGATTCCTGTTTATAAAACTCTTTTAAAAAGGACAAAGCCACGGACAAAGACTGTATCTGTTTGGTCAGAGGACAGTATTGAAAGTTTAAAGGGCTGCTTTGCTTGCACCAATTGGGAACTGTTTCATGGAATGGACATTGAGGATGCCACTGAGACAATAACTGACTATATTAACTTTTGTGTGGACACAGTTGTTGAGAAGAAAACTATAACTGTATTTCCTAATAACAAAAGTTATATAACAAAAGAAGTTAAGGAGTGCCTAAATAGGAAGAAGTTGGCTTTTATCAATCAAGACAAAATTGAATTAAAATTGGTCCAAAAGGAATTAAATTCTCTGCTGAAGGGGGCAAGGAAAAGACACAGAGACATTATAGAAGACAATTTTAACTCGGGGGATTCCAGAAAATTATGGGATGCTATGAAAGTAGTAACCAATATGGAACCCAGCCAGAAAAGGTTAATAACTAATAACGATCAGCAAAGAGCAAATTATCTGAACAAATTTTTTCTTAGGTTTGAGTCACCCTTGGAGCAAGTGGCTGATGTGGATTCTATTATATGTAATACAAATCAGAGATTAGAGGTACTCCTACATATAGTTTGTTCGTTATTTAGAGGTGTATATATACAAAAAATCTACAGGTCCATATGGAATTTCTGCCTTCTTGCTAAAAACTTGCGCCTTTGAACTTACTTCAGCATTTTATCCTATCTTTCAGAGATCTTTAGATTTGCATAGCATCCCTTCCCTGTGGAAAAAATCTATAATTATGCCAGTTCCCAAGAAAAATTGCCCAGTTGAGAACTGTGATTTTAGACCTGTGGCTTTGACTTCAAACGTTATGAAATGTTTTACAAAATTTGTAGTAAATGTTTTAAAGGATGAGGTTAAATCAGCCCTGGACCCATTTCAGTTCGCTTATAAGGATGAACGGGGCACCGAGGATGCCATTAACTGTATCACTCACTTGGTGAATAGACATTTAGAAGATACTCAAGCGTATGCACGTTTACTTTTTTTTTATATTTTAGTTTGGCATTTAATACACTTCAACCTAAGATATTGATTAGGAAGAGTTGAACGTGAACCCCTTTTGTATTAAGTGGTTTTATTCTTTTTAAACAAACTGTACACAACAGGTCAGGATTAACAACTCTTATTCTGAGGTCAAAAACACTAATATAGGGGCCCCGCAAGGTTGTGTTATTTCACCCATCTTGTTTACTTTATATACTAATGAGTGTGTGTCATGTCAGGATAACAACTTTTTAATCAAATTCTCAGATGATACAGCAATATTGAGTTTATTGCACAGGAACACCACACCTCTGCAGTATTTTGATGAAGTTTCGAGGTTTGTTGGATGGTGTGATGATAATTCCTTGATTTTAAATGGAAAAAAGACTGTTGAAATGATCTTCGACCCCAGATCTGTGGGGGACCATAGCCCTGTAATTATACATGGAAATATTATTGAACAGGTTTCATCATATAAATACTTGGGCATTTATATTGACAATTCATTATGTTGGTCCTCCCACATTGACAGTCTGTGTTCTAGATTGCAGCAAAGGCTATATTTTTTGCGAAGGATAAAAATATTTGGGGTAAATCAGAAGATTTTATTTTTGTTTTATCAGTCTGTTTGTGAGAGTTTGGAATAGATATGGAATAACAGCATGGTATGGAAACCTGACTGTCCAATCAAAATCAAAACTTGTACGACTTGTACACACTGCTCTAAAAATTGTTGGGTGTGACGAGAAACAATCTATACAGGAGTTGTATGAGACATCTGTTTTAAGACAAGCTAAGAAAATTGTTGCTGATGTTACCCTCTCAGAGACGATTGAGGATTTTGATGTGCAAATCAAATCGCTACAAAAATTATTTTGTGCCAACTGCAGTTAAACTATTTAATAGGGAATTGCTTAAATGAAAGAACAGGTAGGGTATTGTTGTTTTATCTGGCTTGTGGTTATTAGTAATTTATTATTTTTGTATTGTTTATGTGAGTTTAATGTTGTACTGGCTATGTCATGGTTGTCCAAGATGAATTTCCCAGCAATGGGACAATAAAGTATATTCAATTCAATATATTTAATTCAATATGAATGTAGCTCAAAACGGTTTTGTAAAAATCGCATTTCATGTTATATTTTTTTGCCGTTCACACTTGCCAAATCTGATTGGATTCCAATCGGATATGTACAAAAATCTAATTTGGACTGACAGTCTGAATGTAGCCTAAGTAACTTTGCAACTGTGGACTATCGAAATATAGCATTATATAAAGTGCTACAATATATATATATATATAGTTACAATTTATGAAAGCAATTTAAAAACTATATGAAAGAAATTTTATTTTATTACCGATTTGTGTGTTTGTGTGTATTAGTACTGAGATCCAGAATCAGTTTTTTATTTTTTTTATTGAATACATTGCAATGCATAAATTTTAGCTTTTATATTTGGAGACTTGAAAAAAAGTTCCTTGTCTCTTTTTAGAAGTGCAGACAAAATCGAAAATTCTCCAACAAACTTGTGAGTGAATTGTGTGCACGCTTTGGGCCCTGCAAGCCAACAAAACCATGCAGATCTAACAAGCAGAGAGCAAGCAGGACCCGAGTTGCCAAGCGCCTTTTCCTGGCTGCTAATTAGCTCTTCACTGGGCTTCCCGTGAATCTCCACTGGACCACTGTCATAACATGGCCTTGTTAGTTCCCGGTGATGGTTTATCTGTGGCATTTATATGGCTCTCATAATTGATAAAAGAAGGGGTCTCAGCATGAAGCTTTTTCAGGGGTGAGGTGATTGTGTTGTGTAAGCAGTGTCCTCTAGGTGTATAGTGTCTGTACTATGCAGTGGCTGACTATGTAGACTCCTTCTATGAATTGATATTCATGTGAGAGTCTGTTTGTGTTTCCTTTGTTTGATATTGGCAAATAATAGAGTAGTCATACCTGAAGATTATGCTAGAGGCGTTGAAGTGGTAAGGTGCTTCCAGTTGGCTGTTCTGTGGATTTACATGATTAATAGACTCATGTGATGATCATGCAGTGTTTGCGCAAATTTTGGTGAGTTGTTTGAGCTCAGCCTTTGTTTGCTATAGTCGTCTTTGCATGTAGTTTGAAGTATTGTTCGAGTTGTAAATCAAGAAGATGCAGTCAGCTGGAATTATGGTTGTTGTTACCTTGTTTTCCTGTTTTCTTCAAACTAAACATTCTCTGCTTTAGATTAAACAGTGTTAATAGACCTATGGCAGTGCCGACATTATGTTTAGTGTGACACGAATGAAAATGAGGCTGCAGAGTCCTTCAAAATGTCATACTGTGGTGTACCTACAGTAGTGGTCGATCATGCAATCCCTATAGGAAAACAACAGGGTTATGTTCCCATGTGTTCCCACAGCTTTCCTAATGCAATTTTTTGTGAAATAAACAAATTTTAACATTCAACTGCTGTACGAACAAAAATATAGCAGGCCACTCGTACAATGACTTTGGCAGTGGAGTGACAGAATGTGCAAGTGGTAATCTACTATTGGGCAAACATTACTTCATTAATATTCATGAGCCAAGCTAATAAGGTTTTTAATGTACTCCTCTCACTTTTCAGATCGCTCCTACGCCCCTGGTCAGAATAAATATGGCATCTACTCCGACTAAGTCTCTATACCTCCATTCCACACTCCTACTCCCTGACATTTTAGCCTGTCTGGGGAGATATCACCTTCCTCCATGACTAGTGTAATTTAGTCAAGAGGATGAGAGCAGAGCTATTGTAAGTCACATAAAAAGGGTTAGTTCAGTATTAAAAGGATAAGTGCAGTTGAAAATCAGGGGTATCTTTGAGGCTTTTGTACAAGAATAGACCAGCACTATGTTATTGCGTCATGGATTCTTTCTGTGTCCATGCCTGACCCCCTCCACCTTGATGAGAATGGCTCTAATGCCTTGATGATGAGGCACAAAAGGAGCTATTGTATCCCGTGGCTCCCATGGGCAGCCTGGCTGGTACAGAGACTGGAACTTGGTGCGGTCTAGTGGGAGACAGAGGGTGGCACCCTAGAGATATGACACAGCTCGCTAACGCTACCTGACGGCTTAGCCACAAAGAGCGCCTTGTTCTGTCAACAAAGACCAAGGCTTCTATAGAATGAGTGTTAATGTGTAAGAATGTGACTAAAAAAACAATGGCTACATCCATGTATGAGGACACACAACAGTGTTCCCATGAGGAACTTTTGTAAAAGCATAAGATCTTCAGCCCTATCTGGGGTAAAGGCTTTTGGCACACAGTGTTCGTATAGCTAAATTTGTATGAATTGCAGGCATGCAGAATTTTGCTAGGGAACATGGAGCACATTCCTGCGTGCTACTGTACAATACTTGATAAAGGATGAAGCTAAGCTATTGTGGCCTGACCTAAATTCCTCTCATTTTACAACGTCCAAAGAATTACACAGTGTAGCTCTTGGACCTTGTCGTACAACTTAATTTGAAAACCACTGCTAGTTTTGAAAGCCTTCCCCACATAGAGAGCCCTTGTTTTGCATAGTTTTTATTTATGAGTGAACACAACTCAATAATAGTTTATACAACAAATGCCTTTAGAATACTATATTTAAATGTCCCTTATAGATTTCAGTACAGATTGTGTCTGTGTCCTGTAGCTGAAAAAGTTAACAACACCAGTCAGTTGAAGGCATCTTTCTGCCATCAGTCGTTTTTCTGTTCAGGTTTTCTGACACATCTTTGGAGGATTTGTCTTTTTGAAAAAGGCCGGATTGGTTTAATTCAGGCTAGAAGAAGTTAACAAGTTGGCTAACATTGCTTATAGTATCTATAACATGTTTGCTCTATGCCAAAGCCTATGGAGTTGCCTACATAGTCAGAATTTTAAGGCATCATATGCGCGCTCGTGACACAAAGGCTGCTTTAAAAGGGAGGCTACTTAATTATGCTAGCTTATTTTGGCTAATGTTTTGGCTCAAGCATCCTTTGTGGAGAAAGCAATTCCATAATGCATTGTGGCAAGGTCAGTGGGAGAAAATAAGCAAAAAACTCCAGATTGTGGGTGAAGCGAGAGAAATGTTGATGTAAATAAACCTATTTCCTTCAATATTGAAAAATATTGAATTTTGTCAAATATTCTTAATAATTTAATTGAGAAAAATATATCATTAAATATCACAAAAATGTGGCTGTAATATAATCATACAAATATTAGTAGTAGTAAAATATGTCATTAATTGTGTTTTTAACAGTGGTTTTCAACAAGAGGGCCGGGGCCCACTAAGGGGCCTCAAAACAAAAACTTCCAAAAAGCCCTAAAATTATTAACATTTAGTTATAATGGTATAAATAAAATGCTAAAAATAAAGATGTACAACATTAAACTGAAATATAACCATATTTTTTTGCGTTTGTTTTCATTACAACAGAATACCAGAGGTACATATTAGCTTAGATAGGAGGGCCTTCAAATATTGTCCTGAATAAAGTGGGGCCTTTGAATCAAAAGGTTTTGATCAAGCATTCTAAAATAATATTTATTACTACAATTCATAATGTGATAAATTTGCTTCACTGTCTTGTGTTATTTACAACCTCTTGTGTGATACTGATGACATTCCCAATGTGTTTCATGCTCTTGAGCTGCTGATTATTTCCAGGTGTGGGTAGCTAGAGCCGGTGATGACAGTGTAAGGGAGGGGGGTCTCACAAAATGACTCACAGAGCCTCCCTAGCCATCCCAACTGGCCTCATTCAGCATAGATCAGCACTTCATACTGCAGCTCAATACGCACCCATGCTGGACCAAGATGCTCCCTAATGAACGGCAGCAGTAAATTATGTTTTACACTATTGGAAATGAGCGCTGTGTAAAGTGAGTGCAGAATGAAAAAGACATATGCACTGTAATGTCTTGCTAAACAGCCATAGAGGTGGAATTAATACCACAACTCTAAATGAGAATGATGGGCCTCTTGAGCACATTTAGATTGGAGCAAATTAGTATGCGTCGTAGTCGACCAATGAAATGAGGCTAATCTGCAATCACAGTGGGCCATCCATTTCATTCCCTGTGAGAGAGAATTGCTTGGGGAGAGACTTGTTTTGATTACCTTGCATTCGAAATTAGCTGGAGATATCACAACATGTTTGTATTTATTCTGTCTCGAGGCACAAAGGCGTTTCTCTCAAGGCCACATCAAGTACTCGTCTTTTCAGTTTGATTGGAACATTGAATTACCGGAGAAGTTCATGTTCATTTCAGCATTTGGTTTGTCCCTCTTTTTGCTTTAATGAAAGCAGCATTAAAACTGCATGAACTGCACAAGTTTAGGTAAAACCTGATGATCTTGTTCTCCAGCGTGATTTGCAATGATCCAAAAAAGATCTTAAGCTTCAATGGAAGCAAGAACATCTGATCGTCTGTACACGTTTTAATGCTGCTCAAAAAGAGGGACAAACCAAATACTAAGTCATGCTGAAATGAACATGATCTTGACCATGACCAGTGAAAACGTTGAACTACTGAAGAATAAATGTCATTGTTGTGCCCTGCAAACTTTTAGACTGTAAAAGCATATGCTGATTCCAGTTGTCAGAACATTGTAAAGGTGTAACTCATGAAAGATTTGACCCTTTTGAAGTAGCACGGGGGGCTCTTTTACCTGTAATTATATGCCAGAGTGATCAGAGAGGTCTGTGAGGACAGCCAAGCGGGTTCAGCAGCTGCGGGGTATAAAACAATGCTTATTGATGCAGCAGCCATGTGACTGGCACAGTTTCAAAGCACATCCTCCCCACCCAGAGATCATCAGCTGCGTAATACCAACAGCTGGAGACTGGAGCTTCTCAAAGAGCCGTCGCTTTCTTGCCCTCCCTCCCATATTTTAGTCGCCAAGGGAAACTTGGCTCCAACTCTCTCATTCTCTAATTCGGAGGGTCGTCTCCTCCCCTCCTTCCTCCAGGATGGCTTGCACTGCCTCCACACTTCCTTGAACTCCGCCAGAACTCCTGGCACTTTGCTGCAAGAGCAAAGCAATAGAACCTGCATTGTTTGTTAACGCTCATCATGCATTCACACATCTGGATGCTCGTGGAGGGAAGCCAGTAAAGATTTTTTTTTTTTGTATTGCTAGAAACAGCTGGACCTCCTGCTGCATGTCTCAAGCTTGTCATTTAATCATGAGGATGACTGGGACAGTTTCCAGAGTTTAGCATGATTTAGTCATATTCACGTCATTTAAAGCTGACAATGTTTCACTTTTGTTTGTGACCCACACAGCTGTTGCTAATGAGCGAAACTCATTATCAAATAATCACAAGATTAACAAATTTCTATATCATAATATGAATCCTTGTATTTAGAATACATGTATATCATTCTACAAGGTTCTGTAATGTAGTTTGAATTCTCTTGCTATTTTTGTTGTGAAATATATATATATATTGTGTGTGTGTGTGTATGTATAAATATATACACTATATTGCCAAAAGTTTTGGGACGCCTGCCTTTACGTGCACATGAACTTTAATGACATCCCATTCTTAATCCGTAGGGTTTAATGTGGAGTTGGCCCACCCTTTGCAGCTATAACAGCCTCAACTCTTTTGGAAAGGCTTTCCACACGGTTTAGGAGTGTGTTTATGGGAATTTTTGACCATTCTTCTAGAAGCGCATTTGTGAGGTCAGGCAGTGATGTTGGGGAGAAGGCCTGGCTCGCAGTCTCCGCTCTAATTCATCCCAAAAGTGTTCTATCGGGTTGAGGTCAGGACTCTGTGCAGGCCAGTCAAGTTCCTCCACATCAAACTCGCTCATCCATGTCTTTATGGAGCTTGCTTTGTGCACTGGTGCGTAGTCATGCTGGAACAGGAAGGGGTCATCCCCAAACTGTTCCCACAAAGTTGGGAGCATGAAATTGTCCAAAATGTCTTGGTATGCTGAAGCATTAAGAGTTCCTTTCACTGGAAATAAGGGGCCAAGCCCAACCCCTGAAAAACAACCCCACACCATAATCCCCCCATCCACCAAACTGTACACTTGGCACAATGCAGTCAGGCAAGTACCGTTCTCCTGGCAACCGCCAAACCCAGACTCGTCCATCGGATTGCCAGACAGAGAAGCGTGATTCTTCACTCGAGAGAACATGTCTCCACTGCTCTGGAGTCCAGTGGCGGCGTGTTTTACACCACTGCATCCAACGCTTTGCATTGCACTTGGTGATGTAAGGCTTGGATGCATTTGCCTGGCAATGTAAACCCATTCCATGAAGCTCTCTACGCACTTTTCTTGAGCTAATCTGAAGGCCACACGAAGTTTGTAGGTCTGTAGCTATTGACTCTGCAGAAAGTTGGTGACTTCTGCGCACTGTGCGCCTCAGCATGCGCTGACCCCTCTCTGTGATTTTACGTGGCCTACCACTTCATGGCGGAGTTGCTGTTGTTCCCAATTGCTTCCACTTTGTTATACCATTAACAGTTGACTGTGGAATATTAGTAGTGAGGAAATTTTACGAATGGACTTATTGCACAGGTGGCAACCTATCACGGTACCATGCTTGAATTTACTGAGCTCCTGAGAGCGACCCATTCTTTCACAAATGTTTGTAGAAGCAGTCAGCATTCCTAGGTGCTTGATTTTATACACCTGTGGCCATGGAAGTGATTGGAACACCTGAATTCAATGATGTTAAGGGGTGTCCCAATACTTTTGGCAATATAGTGTGTATATATATAT
>RJVU01036174.1:1697423-1709975 GCA_003731715.1 Anabarilius grahami | reverse complement strand
AAAATAATAAATCTTGCCTTGGCAACTAGCTGAAATAAGCTTTATATTATTTTATTTAATGTACACTATTTCAAGTAATGACAATGTGGATCCAACTTTGTTTGGATCCACCAAACAAAGTTGGAAACAGGGTGTATCAACCCACACATAGCACTTTAGTCATTTTCAGCTCAATATAAATGGAGGTCTAATCTAAAACAGCTTAAGAACTCTGAAGTGCTGCTGCCAAGAGCTTGTTTGTATGCAGTAATTTCATCTAAAGGGAATATTGAAAGAGTGAGTAGACTGCATGTGTTTTCCAAAGTTGTCCACCTGCTAGAATAGACTCTTCACCCAGTCCTGGTGTACATATACTGCAGCTGAGAGTCTTCAGTCGATAACGATACAGAGGAACGATATCATTGGAATCACTTTCAGAACGATTTTTTTTCCAGCTGATGAATGAGAAAAAAACATTGATAGCCAATCAGAACCCACCTGAGTTTAATGAGCAATATTATTTAAAGTGGAGGACGACATAACTGCAGCTCACACTCATAATAAACAGAAGGTTATCATCCGTTGGTGTGGACGCTAATATTGTTATAGTTGTCCGTATAGTTATCATTCTTGGTGTAAACGGGTGTTTAATCCTGATTCCTGACACTTGCCTGCTATAACAAGCAGATGCCGGAGGCCACTGATGCTTGCTTGATGACAAATTATTCCTTCTCTCCCTCTCTCCCTATTTCTCTTGTGCCAATTTTAGTTTCCATACTTCCAATGTCTGTACTGTTTGAGCTAATGTCACATAATCATGATCGATTAAACTTGTTAGGTAATGCAGAATTACTTGCCAATATTGGCTCAGTAATTTCTTGGCAATGTTTTTCAGATACAGACCGTCTGGAACAGAACAATGATTTTTTTTTCTTAAAAACATCAATGCCAATGAACCAGTACATAATTGCGAAATGTGTTTTGATCTTCTACAGAATATGTGGTCTGGCCACAAACCAGTGAATTAGTGAAACATATGCCTTAATTACTCGCACATCTTTAATTAGGGCTTTTTTTCTCTTGGGCTGTGGTGTAATCTTTTAATTAGTGCTGTTGGTTAAGGCACTTATCACTATTAATATTTCTCATACTTGGGGTTAGATATTTCAAAAAAACACATAATGCGAAGTATTAAAGGAATAGACCCAAAAATTGCAATTCTGTCATTTAATCACCCTCATGTCATTCCAAACCTGCTTGACATTTTTTCTTTTATGAAACAAGAAAGAAGATACTTTGAAAATGTATTTGTTTTTCTCCATATTGAAAGTCAAATTTTATGGACAAAAACAGTTAAAATGCTTTTCAGAATATCTTTTTTTTAGCACCACAGATGAAAGAATATCCAAAGCCTTAAGAGAATAGAATATCACACACTTGGGGTGGGATTTTATGACTTTAAGCCTATTGCATCCTATTTGATACACACATTTCTAATCCCTCCAAATTATGAACATAATTACAATTTTTGCTGAAAAACTTGAAACAATCTACTACATTCCCTCTGTCATCTGATTGATAGTTTGAATCATTGCATTTTTAGCAAGTAAAATGTCCACCCTCAGGTGTTTGCTGTTAAATCTTTAATGATTTTTATAAAGTAAACATACAGTAGGTACTGCCGCGTGAGACCGTGGCGTTAAACACAGTCCAGTCACGTGACACTCGTTCACCAAATCACCACCAGGTGACGCAGAGGGTAATCTCCACATGGTGCGGTTGACTTCTACTCACGAAAACTAGCTGTGATAAGTCTACTCCAGAACTTGTGAAAATAGATGGTTATAGTGCCACTTAGTGGTCAAAGGAAGAAATGCATTTCCCGCTGCAACCGTGGCGATACCGCTGCAACAAAAAAAATCACATTCTGGTTGAGTTCCATCTGTAAGAATAACTTTGATATTGTTGTTAATATTTCAAGATGAACACTTACTGGACTGAAGCAACTTAGGTTTATCATCTCTCAGGAAAACATGCTAAAAATGTATCAAATATGATACACCGGGCTTGAGCCAACGCTTAGTTGTACATCTCTCAATCACTTTATTAAATTGAATTACATGTTTTGCCCCCATAATTAAAACTACAGAGCATTTATCATGAAACTAAGCATTTAAATGTCATCTTAAGACATATTCCCTCGGTTTCACAGACAAGGCTTAAGCTAGTCCTAGACTAAAATGCATGTTTAAGCTGTTTTAACTGAAAGTAACTTGCGCTGACATATCTTAAAATGAGTCAGTGCCATTGTTTTGTCTCAAGATGCACCCCAGTAATGTTTTCTTTCTAGTGAATGTTTATAAAATTACTTAAATGCCCTAATTGAACTAAGGCCTAATCCTGGTTTAGGCTAAGCCCTGTCTGTGAAACCAGGCCATTATTGTATATAGAATAGAATGACAGCTTATATTTACCATTGATTTACATTACAAGCCATCAGAATTTCATCTCATTTTTAGTCATGTAAATATCAGCAACTGCCCCAAATTGCATACTTTTGTTCAGTTTGAGTGTCTGAATAAAATTTAGTTTTTTTTCTTCCTCGAGTGTGAGCTTCATATTCTCCTATATCATGCTATAAGCCTGATAAATCATATACGATACTTAACAGAAAAAATGCAAACTTTTTTTTTTTTTAGATTTTTAAATATACTTTGATTAAAGGTTTAATAAAATGTTATTTTTAAATATATATATATATATTTTTTTTTTTTGTAATATCATTTCATATGTCAGGCTTTACGTAAGCAATAAGGTACGAGAGGCTGTGCTGTATCAATGCAACTTTCATGAAGTAAACTTTCACTAAAAGCCTTCCTTCCGCCGGAAAAAAATAGTCCTTGACCGTGAACAGCAACAGAATTTACATTATTACGCCATTAGATGGCGGCAAAGACCGTCTTTATGAGTGTGTCAGTCAGTAGCGAAGACTTTTATGTTGAAAAGACTGAATTGTTGTGAACACGGAACAAGATGCAACTGACAAATGCTTTGACTAGTGCTATCAGTCACGGGAAAACCCCTTAACTGTTAAAAGGACAAGATAATACATCGAACATTTATACAGATTTTTTATTAAGAACATAGGCCTGACCTGAAGAAAAATGCTAAATCTGAATGCAGGTAATAAACTCACTCACTCAATCTTTTTATCACAATACTCTTCTACATAATACAGTAAGCAATATGAACAATATCAATTGAGAACAGTTTGCTTTGCTAATAGTGGTTGCTAAGGGTGTTGTGTAGTGATACACAGAACTGTTGGGTGAAGCGGTCATAGCCGTGTTTTATCGTGAATAAAACACAGCTATTGACCAATCAGAATCAAGGACAGGAACTAACCATTTTATAAAGGGCAACAACCCACCCTTGCACTATATGTTCAGTGTATTTTCAGTAAATGTAAAAATCTACCTACTGTAATTTGGTCTCTGTCTCTTGATTTTAGAGATTTTCATTACACGAGTCCAGCATCTGGCATGTGTCTCTCTGTGATTTGGGATTTTAATGGACACCAGGTCTGAGCAGATGTTTTGTTTGCTGTGGCTCAACATTGCATGAGACACAATGTCAGTGTGTGGGCCGACCTGGAATCTCTAATGTCATTCTCATCCACTGTCCTTGTTACAGTGTGTTCAGACCCATGCCTCAACACACAGTCCTCCATTCACACTTTTCCATCCAGTATAATCATAAGCATCAGGGCTGAGAGCCAGATGATGGACAGGTCTAATTATATTTAATAGCACTGGTAGTAGCAGTAATGTCAAGGTGAACTGTCATAGTTCATCTTCCAGGCTTCAGTCAAGTTGAAATAATCAAATAATGATTTAATTGTAAGTTATTAATCACAGTAAAAGTGAAGGACAGTGAGGAGCGTTATTGTCATTTAATTGCAGTCAGTGTTCAATAATACATTTCTAGATTTTATTTGAAAATCATTTACTCACTATATGTTGATCCAAGCCTGTATGACTTTATTTCTTGGGGAACACAAAAAGAAGATATTGTGAAAAATCTCTCTCTCTCTCTTTGTGCGTACAATGGAAGTCAATGGACTCCAATGTTGTTTGTTTCCCAGTGTTCTTCAAAATATATTTTCTTGTGTTCCATAGAAGAAAGAAAGTCATGCAGATTTGTAACAACATGAGGGTGAGTAAAAGATGACAGCATTTATATTTTTGGGTGAACTGTCACTTTAAGGCAGTGTCGTATTACCGATAATTCCTGTGCCTAGCCATAGACAATTTCTGTTAAAAGGTTATTTCCCCTAAATATAACCGATTTAGTCTGAATAAATCCTTCAGTCAGATTTATGAAGGGATCAACTGTTTCATTAAAAAGAACCAGTTCAAAAGAAAGATTTGTTCACTGATCCGGTTCTTTCACTGACTCAACCACCTGGTAACTTCAGTTCTCAACTTGATACTTTATACAGCTCACTGAAGAATATTATCAGTGATTAATCACTTTTTTGGTGTTAGTTTCATTGCTTGCTTATCAGAAGTGGTTATGAATGTGCTATAGAAAAGAGAACCAAATCGATTTTATTCATGAAGTACTGACTCCACAGGTCGTCATACCATTTGCTCATCTGGAAACTTCTGGAATGGAACTGTTGCGCATGTCTCACTGGACACAGGGACAAAAAAGTCATTAAAACCATGTCCTTCAAAAAAAAAGCGGGAAAGAAGAACGCCTAGAGTCCAAATTGCCACATAATCCTTGAAGCTCGGCTGAGGCCTCCATCTCCCTCCCTCCCCCTGCTAGCATTAATATCCGTTATGGCTCGACGGTAACCCCTCTCTGCCTCATCCGCAGATATATATTTAAAAAAAAAAAGGAATGCAGAAATAAAAAAGTGCCCTAGGTGGTCAATCTTAAAGGATTGCTTTTTTATTCTTGTGCAGATTTAAGACTTTTCCAGAGCTTGTTAAGGGATCTCACAGATGACTATGAGCACGTAATGAGGTGTGAATATAATTCATCCCTCTTTTGATATCACAAAATAAACACCTCATTCTGTATTGCCAATATTAGTCTTCTGGATGATATAAAAATACTTTTGCTTTCAAAATTCACATCTTTAATGTGACACTAAAAATCCTTCAAAGCAGTCTTTGAAGAGCAAGAATTGTTTTAGAAGAGGGCCAGGCAGGGTCAGTCTTTTCTTTGTAGGCATTTATGATGTTCTGAAGTGTGCGGGGTTGTGCGGCAGCATGCTGGGGTGGATGGTAAGGTGCTTAAGCAGCTGGCGGTGTTTCATGTGGCTTGTGCAAACTGCAGAGCTAATTGTTTGTTTATCCTCCTCCACCACAGAAACTAGCATCTGGGCTCTCGCCCCACAATAGCAGCTGTGTGACTGTCAGGTTTGAGAAACTTTAGTGATGAAGCAAGCAGAGTGTAAACTATACTTATGATCGAAAAAGAGACACTACAGCAGAATATCTGGATGCAGATTCTTCATTGTGTTCTGTCTTGCACAGAGGACAACAATAAAGGCTAACAAAAGTTAGCCATTTTGTTGTTAATGTTATTCTGTTTGCAGAGTTTCTGTTTGCATGAGGCTGGAGATCAACACTCAAAATAAACTGAAAGAATTATGATGTCTGTTTATTTTCTTTGTATTATTTAATACAGATTTTAATGTAGATTTTAGTCTAAATCTTTTTCAGCTTTGTTTGCCAAGTGATGTCAAAAATAAGGGAATGATTTAACTTCCAAATGTTTTTGTATTGTGAGCTGAAACTCAGATTACTTTTTTAAAATTTATTTTAAATACTGTTTAAGAATTGTTTTTAGGTTTGGAATTAGACAGGTATTTTGTTATTTTGCAACTGATATATTTACATAATTTCTTGATTGAAAATTTATGCAAAAATGTATAAAAATAATGAAAAAATTCTTAACACATTCTTCATAACATATCTTATTTCTTCTCAAGCATGCTGTTTACTGACTTTGTAACCAAGTACACTAATCATTAAAAAAAAAAAAAAAAAACTTTATCAGAGGCAAAATACTTAGCTGTGATGAAATGACTCCAGTCATAATTTGTATAAAAATTAAATGATTTAATAAATATCAAAACCAGGGCCAGATTTACCTCATTTTGTGACCCAATATTACCCCGATATTTTACATTTAGTTAATTTCTATAGTAAATATCTTAAAGGGTTTTACCATTAGAGTGAAACGGTTTGTGTATTTCACACATTAATTAGATCGAATCAATTTTTGTTTTAAAAAAATCTGTAATAATTTCTGCATTCATTTGTTCTGTGTGCCTTTGGCAGGTACCACGAGGCAGCCTCGCGAAGGGGAGGTTCCAGGAGTGGACTATAATTTCATCAGCGTGGGGGAGTTTCGTGTGCTGGAGGAGAGCGGGCTGCTACTGGAGAGTGGAACCTATGATGGTACGAAACTGTGTGTAGGAGCACTCAGAGTCAAGGGTCATTTCTTGTGGGCATGATATACAGATACTTGTTGAGAGCACACTCTAATAT
The DNA here is from genome assembly GCA_003731715.1 of Anabarilius grahami. NCBI lineage: Eukaryota > Metazoa > Chordata > Actinopteri > Cypriniformes > Xenocyprididae > Anabarilius > Anabarilius grahami. Next base: position 1,703,427 of record RJVU01036174.1, on the reverse strand, counting down.
TTGCAGAAGGAACTACTAGTGTTTGCATGGATCTGAGAAAGAGTAATGCATTCTGCTACTAGCATCATGCATCTTGTTTTTTTATCAACTGTGCATGAGAAACACATAACACCAATGTTAAGGATATTAAAAAAAACATAGAACCATTCGCATTTCAGTATGCTAGCGCTGCAAAGCTGAACTTAATGTAAATGAGGGTTGACCTAATGTGAAGTGCAAGACCGTGAAGTTCAAGTGTTGGATTCGGTACTCAATTTCAAAAAGCATACTAGCAACCAACAACCAAATATTCCATAAAGGGAGAGTTCACTCAAACATTAATTTTCAGTCATCATTTACTCACCCGCATGACGTTCTAAACCTGTATGACTTTCTTTCTTCTGTGGAACACAAAAGAAGATATTCTGAAATTCTAAGATATCCTTAAGACACGTTTCCACCGAAATTACCCAGAACAATTTTTCCCAGGAACTTTTTTCCCCAGACCTGTTGCTGTCTGCGTTTCCATTGCGATCTAAAGTACTGTGAAGATTAGGCAAATTAGACCAGTGATGTAGGACTACTCGCAACTTTCCAGTTCCCGCTTGATTTTGTCCTCCGCATATAAGCTTAATAAAGCCTAAACCTTCTCGTTGGTCCATCTGTCCTATTTTTTTAAAGTCTTGTTGATTCGAATAGCAAACAACTCTTACTGCACGCACCGCAACAGATTTATAAAAATGGTGGTTGAAATAAAATACTGCATTGAAATAAATTACTGCGTGGATTTAACCAATCAAAATGCTGCGTGAACTCAACCAGTCAGCATGTTCAGTGCCCAAGCCCCACCCCCAAAAGTTCCTGAACTTTGAAAAAGTACTACCTCGCGAGCAGGGACTTTCTGAGGGGGAAATCTTTACCGGAACTTCATTTAGACCCTGGTCCCTGCGGTCGAAACACAGAGTACCACCTCAAAGTCCCTAGTTCCTGGGGAAAGTTCCTTCGGTGGAAATGCAGCTTTAGTGTTTTTATGTCCATACAGTGAAAGTCAATGGGGTCCACTGTTGTTTTGGTCACCGCGGATCTTAAATTTTTTTTTGTTTTTGTTTAGTTAACAGGGACATTGCACATTAATAAAACATTTCTGTAAATGCACCAGAATTAGCCAAAGGCTATTTTTCATCTGTAGTCCCTGGACAGGATGTTACAAGTCACCCTAGAAAAAAATATGGTTAAAATACATAACACACTACATAAAAACCATCTCTCAATATAAACAGCTCAATATAAAAAATAAGAAATAAAAAACAATAGCTGGACAGCCAGCAGGTGTAAATTCTAATGTTGACAGACCTGATTATTAATAAACCATTTTTTCACCTGAATGCTAAAAAATTGATATGTATCTAGTTCTCTTATAGTTGCTGGGATAGCGTTCCATTGTCATGCAGCTTTAACAGAGAAAGCAGACTGACTAAAATTACTCCGCCGGAGTGGTATAATACAATCTCCTCTTAACGCACCTCTTGTGGAGCGATAAGCAGTTGTTCTGACAGTAACTAATTGACTAAGAGGGGGAGAAGTTAAACCATAGACAATCTTATACATCAGGCACACATTGGCATAGTTAATAATATTTTCCCAACTCAGCAAATTATATTTTTTCAGTATTGTACAATGATGAAAATATACAGATTTCTTATCAAGAACTTTGAGTGTACGTTTATATAAAGCCTCTAATGGTTTTAGAGTCACTGAACTTGCCTGAGACTAGGTTGTTAAACAATAAATAATATGAGGAATAACCATAGAGTGCATAAACATCTTAGCTGCCTCTAGTGACATATAATCTCTAGTAAACCTAAAATTATAAAGATTAAACTTAACCTGCTTACAGACCTTTTTTACCTGAGCTTTGAATATAAGTTTAGAATCAATCAATACTCCAAGGTATTTATATTGAGAAACTACCTGCAGCCTCACCCCAGACACAAAAACATCTGGCTCATTACTAATACTGTTTGACTTAGAAAAAACATACATACTGTTTTAGACACATTTAGTTTTAAACAATTTTCCTTTAACCATGCTGATGCGTTAACCATATAATTTGTAAGTTCATTAGAAACTTGTCAAACTATTACCATGTAGATAAATGACAGCATCATCTGCATACATTTGTATATTAGTACCAGGACATACAGAGTGAAGATCATTTATATATAAAGCAAAAATCAAAGGACCCAGAATAGATCCCCGAGGAACACCAGTAGATGTACGTAGACCAGTTGATTGATTGATTTTGTACTCGAACACATTGAGACCGATCTGACAGGTATGATTCTATCCAATTAAGTGTATGCAAGGAAAAATTAAAACTAGATAACTTTGATATAAGAATTCTATGATTAACTGTATCAAAGGCTTTCTTCAGATCAAGGAACACGGCTCCTACTACACCACCTTTATCTAAAAGAGTTTTAATATTATCTATAAAATAACAATTTTCTGTCTCAGTTGAGTACTTTCTTCTAAAGCCAAACTGCATTGGATGCAAAGTAAATGAACTATCATTCAAATGACAAGTAATCTGCTCTGCAACCAATTTTTCCAATATATGGACAAAAACAGTTCAAAAGGATCTTTTGTGTTTCACAAAGGAAAGAAAGCTGTGCAGGTTTGGACTGAAATTAGGGTAAATAAATAATGACAGAACATTCGTTTTTGGGTGAACTATCCCTTTAAGGCTAAAAATTACAGTTACAATTACAAAACAGTTTGTCGTTCGAGCTGAATTAATTGCATATGAAAAAGAAGAAAGTGGAATTTCAGTACAAGCTCTGTAACTAGGTCATAGTTGATGTTGAACATTGGTTTCCTTCACTCTTGAAGTATTGCTTTCAAATTCTGTAGATTACCATAGCAAAAATTCATGTGGGCTACATTACTGTGTAGTTGCAGCATCGGTTGCTGACTCACCATATTTTTTATGTTAATTAAGGGAGACAAGTGTGCTGAATGTTTGTATTGCATACGCTTTTATTTTTCGTGTACCTCCTCTGCTGACTTGAAATAGCTCAGAGCAGAGGGTGTTCACCTTGTGTGATTCATGCCGTCTCTGTAACATGCCTAAAGGATCTCAAGGTCTGAGTTATTAATGTCATAGCCTCAAAGCCAGTGAGTTCCTCACTGATAAACCCAAAAAACTGTCCCTAGCCTTTGGCCAGAGGTCGGTTTGGTTAATGATCCCTCGATGAGTCACTAAGTGCTCTTGTTTAATGGGAAGGTCTTGTTCTAGTTTCCAGGGTACAGAAGTAAATCTGTCTGATGTGGATGTCACAGTGGGTGACTTTTACTGGGGCCTTTCCATCTACATGAAATATCTTGACTCTCGGGATTTTAGCCTGAAGGATAATTTCACACTCACCAATTCTGGTTAGTGATTTCTTGTCTTCCCATGACATCTGGCAAGAAAGCTGGTACATGCTGATCTAAGATTTGATTCCTGAAACCAGCATGATTTATTGAGCCTATAAATGTATTTAGAATAGTGGACTTGTGTAGTTTTCTTCTCATGAACCTGGAGGGCAATTTATTGATTTTGTTGATCTTTTACGTACTTGAATATAAATTAATTACAGTAAATATATATATAAATATATATAATAATATTACATATAGTAGTATATATAATATATACTACTGTACAAAAGTTTGGGGTCAGTAAGATTTTTTTTTTTTTAATGAAATGAATACTTTCATTTAGCAAATATGCATTAAATTGATCAAAAGTGACAGTAAAGACATTTAGAATTTTATAAAAAGATATTTATTTTGAATAAATGCTGTTATTTTGAGCTGTCTGTTCAAGCAGCAAAACTGTTTTCAACATTGATAATAAGAAATGTTTCTTGAGCACCAAATCAGCATATTAGAATAATGCTGAAAATTCAGCTTTGCCATTACAGGAATAAATTATATTATACTTTGGGGTCTCAGAAAGAAACACCACAAAATACCCCCCCAGAATAAGTAACTTGCATTTGGTTCCCATAAATATGTTTCTTAACCAAATATAATATTGTCTTCTTTAGTGAAAATAAATTTTTATGGGCCCATCCTGTCCTCTGTTATTGTTAACTGTTGGTTTAGATGAGCAGACAAGACTGTGTTCAACTCCATCTCTTTACAAGCTGGGAAAGACACTGTATCCTGCTCATACTGTGTGTGAAACAGTAAGATAATGTTCAGGCTTTTTAGATGCCCTTTAGGAATTTTCCAGTGGCATTCACCATTCACAAATTTTATATAAATTCAGGGCTATGCTCAAGAGCAAACTCTAAGATATAGATAATGTTGTCTGCATGAAATAGAGAGCAATTTTATGTGTTCTCCAGACAGAGTTGAGTTTTGCTGTTTTCAGGCTAAGAAAATAATTGACCAGTTTTTCAACATGCCCGGAGCATGATGTAATCAATGGTAACTGGTTATGCCCAAGTTTTATGACATAAACTCTGTGTCCTGTTCAAATGTTACACCGGGTCATGTCTTCTTACAACAGCGATTTAAAAATAATGAGAACTTGCATTTTAATCCCTTGAGGGAAATCTCCTGCAAGTTCCCTTGCTTTTCTAATGATTGTTTCAATGTCGAATATTGAAGGACAGCCACTTCAGAGTGACGCAGGTAGATAATGTTTATAAACCAGACCACGTCCACCCACAATTCCATGAGAAGTGAGCAATGACGACAGTTACGGCAATCACACCCTCTCTCCATTTTTCTCTGCCATGTGCCAGGAAGGATGATCTAGATCAGTGGTTCTCAACATTTTTGACGCCCCTCATTGTCCACAACAATATTTAAAGTCCCCATGACTTTTCCAGATGTTCATGATTTACTGGATAACGATTTTTACAAATATTTTTTCCCTCACAAATTCAGCCCAATTTGAAATAAAAAAAAACAAAAAAACATTGGGAACCCTGGTTCTTTAAAGAGAAGAAAATTTCAAGTTATTTTTTTAATTAAATGAATGCTTTAATTCAGCAAGGACACATTAAATTAATCAAAAATGTCTGTAAAGACATTTATAATGTTAAACAGTTATTTTTCATTGTAAAATTATTTCACAATATGTTTACTCTTTAGCAAATAAATGCAGCCAATGTGAAGGAAGAAAAAAAGACATTTGTTGAAGAGGTGAATTAAAATCTTGAAATTTTTTTAGATTTTTTTTTTAGTTGTTTTGGCTTATTTTAATGTTTGTTTTAAGTTATTTTAAATCATTTCAAGTCATTTTGAGGCAACCTTGAAAGTTTGCTGGGACCCCCTAGTGTGTTTAAGAACCACTGATCTAGACCTTTCCTCGGGATGAGATTTACCATTGATGGTGTCCATAGAACTGCTTGAGAACCCCTCATATCTCTGAACGAGTCTCTGTTTGTGTAGATGCAGAATCAAGAGGATTGAACAACAGCATCCCACTGCCCACAGCAATATCCCCAACATCCCACAATAGAATCCAAAAGGCTTTGGGTGATACGGTTTTCCATCTGTCCATACATCCGCAGTCCCCTCAGTGTCCCACACAAAGAAACTTGGGGCTTTGAAGGGATTTTCCCAAATTAGACGAAAACTTTTCGTTCGGCTTATTAACTATTAACTAGTAAAATTGAATGTTGACCGCATACTAAAGAATCAAGCTTTGTGCCCCATATTTGGTTGTCCTTGGCGCACTTGGTGCACACTTTGTCTCACAGACCAGTTATAGTCAAAGGAAAAATGCACACAGGCTTAACAGATGCTCATGTGCAATATAACTGCATGTTTTGATTTGTATTTTTAGTGCAATGATGTTTAAATTGCACTGCAACTTGGCCCGAGTGGGTAAAGGTTATAGATGAGTCAACACGCATTTCATTTCGTTTTAAGGGTGTGAGGCTGTTTGTGCTTGTGTGGGTGAGTGAGTGAGTGAGTGAGTGAGTGAGTGTGTGTGTGTGTGTGTGTGTGTGTGTGTGTGTGT
>RJVU01036174.1:1624188-1668649 GCA_003731715.1 Anabarilius grahami | reverse complement strand
AGGAGGTAGAAGAGGAGAGGGTAGATATAAATCGCCCTATGTAGCTGGGGAATCGATTAAAAACGCAATGGTGTTTACAATCGATCACCCATCTCACTCTCGCTTCTTCCTCCTCCCGTCTGTCTGGGTTCAGATACAAATCTGGACGGCTAGGGGTTTTTCCATGCCCTCCCGATCTCAAACGCGGAGATCAGAAAGGAATGGAAAGTCATGGAAGCTGCTGCATTCATGGACACAAAGGAACCGCTCGTCGAGCTGTCCGCGCACGGCCCCTTTCTTAACGCACTCTCACGGCAGCTGCAGGCCGCTGAAAAGCACGTCCCAAACACACAGCAGCTCCGCACACACACAACAGCCAGAGGAGCGCTTGCCGCCGGACACGATGACGTCAAACACGAACGTCATCGTCATCCAGTCATCCTCGCCAGCCCCGGGGAAGCCGAGAGAGAGACAACTTTCTCAAACTTCCCAACAATGATTGGAGTTTTTGGATAGTTGTTTTCAGACACCTGGGTCACGTGACGTTCCCCCATAGCGTTTTTGCAAACGCAGAGTAGAAGTTCCCTTTCGAAAGGGAACTATAATATATATTTTTTCAGGATTCTTTGATTAATAGAATGTTCACAAGAACAACATTTATTTGAAATGGACATTTTTTTGTGACAATGTAAATGTCTTCACTGTCACTTTTGATCAATATAATGCATCCTTGAGAGGATCGAGTTTTTTTTGTTTTTGTTTTTTTTTTCAGCATTGGTGACAGGAAACAATTCAATGGGAATGAGATCAGGAAGTGATAAAAGTGTTTCCTGCATTGGCATGTAATATTTCTGTCCTCACTGAAAATTAATATTGTGTGAAGCAACAACACACCAGCTGAACATACTTTATGCTAAATATGAAGTTGGTGTCGCAGGATTTGAGACTTCAGAGCCAGCCGGCGTGATGTGACAAAAATAGAAACCAAGCGACCATCAAAATATCTAGTCACGCGTTGCTTGTCAAGGTCATTGCTTGTTAGGACAAAAACACAGATTAGCATGCAACAGAAATGATTTCTTTCTTGATGCTTTATCACACAACACACTCTCAGAAAAAAAAGGTACAAAAGCTGTCACTGGGGCAGTGCCCTTTCAAAAGGTACTAATATGTACCATTTAGGTACTAATATGTATACTTTAGGTATAAATATGTACCTTTATGGTACTAATATGCTGGTAAATAAGATACAAAGGTGTACCTTTTGAAAGGGTACTGCCCCAGTGACAGCTTTTGTACCTTTTTGTACACCTGATTAGTACATGGTTGATTTAATTAGAGCATTTCCATCAGCATCTGTGGTCGATATGATCTGTGGTATGATCTGTCAGCTAGCATGTGTGTTTTACCATCTGTGTGTGTATTTATGTGTGACCGTGTACTTGCTTAGTTTCGCTCACCTGCACCAGCTTTTGTATGTTTATGTTCACGTTCCACTTTGTTGCTGGTGTTTCACTATTCATTTAACATCCTTGTTCTGTCGTCTAAGGTGACACTAAGCAGTAGCTGTCTTTCATTTTGCCGTTTTCTCTATCTGCGTTTTTCTTGTTTACAAGAGGTGTTTGCTCACGTATCAGGTTCTAAAGCATCAGATTAAACACACATACACACTCGTACTGTGTCCCAATTTGCATACTGTCTGTCCTACATTGGATGCAAAATAAGAGTACACTGAAAAGTTGACTAGTAATGGCTAATGCTAATTAAATAGTGCTAATGCTAACATGCAAACACAATCAGTATGCAACAAGAAGGTCTGCAGTAGGAAGGGTGCATTAATTAGATCAAAAATATAGTAAAAATGCTAATATTGTAACATATTACTTTTTTAAATTGTTTTTGAATACATTTTAAAATGTAATTTAATCATGTGATGGCAAAGCTGAATTCTCAGTATCTTTACCCCAGTCTTCAGTGTTACATGATCCTTCAGAAACCATTCTAGTATGCTGATTTGGTGATCATTGAAACATTCTAAATATTAATATTGTATTTCAAAGTATGTTTTTGTAAAAATGTAAAAGTCTTTACTTTCGCTTTTGATAAATTTTAATGCTTTGCCGAATAAAAGTATCAACTTCTTTCCAAAAAAATAAAAAAATAAAAATAGAAAATGACATTTTTTTTTTTATGAGGAATCTTCCAAATGATGCTGATTGTCCAAAGTTGTACCATTTTTGTAATACTAACATAATTTTGGTGTCTTTATTAGATTAGAGATCGATCATCATCCACTGCCTTGGCCCTCTATCCTGGAATCATGTCCTGTTTTATCTGAATGATTGCATTGAATGATATATTTTATATTTTGACCAGCCAACACATGACTTCAGTTCAGTTTCAGCTTGTTCAAGGTTAAACCAGACTTTGGCTGTTTGTTGTTTGGACTCCCTGAGCTTTGCTGTCTCCTGTGTGTTCCTGTGTCCTCTGAGCACTGATTTTGTCCTCCTATCCCCTATGGAAGGCTGGCGGTGGACGTCTGTTCTGTCTCATTAGTGAAAGCAGACGCTGCCCCCCTACTCTGTGCGCTCTGTTAGCCGGCCAAGACACTTTAATGAGTGGATGGTGACTGTCTAGCTGAGAATAGGACAGGGACGAGTGTGCACAAATGTAAGCAAAAATATAATGCAATCATGCAGTGCTTTCAGAGAATAATCAGAAATTATAGCCATAACAACACCATTCTAAGACCAATTATAAGAGTCATGACAAAATTCATGCATTTCATTAGTTTTATTCATATACTCAAGCAATTATAAAACAATTATAGCTCTTGCCAGTCCGCACTGCCACACTGTGTGTGTGTGTGTGTGTATATATGCATGTGTATATATATGTATATGTATATATGTACTACACCTTTAATTACACTCCAACATTTCATAATCAGACTCAGTGACCCTTTATGCATGAGAAGCATAATAAAGTGAACATAAACACCAACCCTCCCCCTTTTCCCAGAATTCTCTCACCAGACGAATCTAAAACAGCACTACAGGCAGAGAGAGCAGGAATGCAAGAATGGGTTTGTGTGTACCTGTGACCAACAACCAACTCACACACACTTGTGGCTCAGAGTTCAAATGTGTGCCATGGTTATTACAATCAACATAATCCTTTTCAAAGGGCCAGTCCAACTCATCAACGTGGCTATTATGCAAATCCAATTCCCACCACACATGGTGAGATATCCATTCCTGCTCTCCTAATGAGATTGATGTGGCCTCATCTGATGCTGCTGGAACTCTCAAATGAGACAAGAAAAAAAATTAAACTGCTGTGTTATAAATGACAGTAAATTAGTGTACGATCCGCCATTTACAGCTGATTCAGAGTTGGTGTTGAACACCTTCATCTTAAAGGGATAGTTCACCCAAAAATGAAAACAACATGGAACAAACTTTTGAAAAAAACTAGAAGCAAAAGATCAAGACTGATCTAACACCATAGGTGAAATGATGTACAGACACTCAAACCTTGTGAGAAAAAAAAAAATGACACTTATAATATAGAGTTCAGAAAGACTGAAAATGCAGATATCTTTTTCTCTCTGTTTTTATTCATCAAACAGGTGAAACTGTAAAGTGCTACTTTCAGTCTCTATTGTTTCATAACACTGTTATTATCTGATGTAAGTGCTCAGTGCTTTTGCGCTTCACATAACTTGAGCAGAAAGAAACAGGCTCTTTTATTTAATGGCTACTTTCTACACATCATTTCCACAGTCCTGCAGGGGGTTTTGTAATATCCAATAATTGTAGAATGGAATTTGGAAATATTCACCTCAAGAATTGAAATATAATGATACCCAAAACTGTTGTGCATTATTTGAGTAGTCTTGTTGTTGTTGTTTGTTGTTGTTGTTGTTGTTGTTAGTTAAGAGGGACTTTAAGCAGCAGCTGCTGATACAACGGCAACGGCATTCTGGCGTTCTGTTGCGCATGCACAAATTTAACTGCTACTTCTTGATGTTCTACTGTAACCGTCTACTACGGGAGAGTAGCCGATTTGCCTCAGTCGATAATACGTGACAGACTAGATAAGTAAATGTTATGTTCTATGGTCATGTGGTATTTTAGTTGTATCTGTATGTCATTTAATGCCAAAAGCAACCATTCTCTTGCTTTTATTTACATGTAATGTATTGTTTACTATGTCAAATGATTAAATGATCCGCACCGTCCTCTTTGTTGTTGCTTAACGATTTTTGCATTCTTTTGCTACGGCAGTTGACGGTTTACTTCCGGTCGCCGTTGCCGTTCCACCAACAGCTGTTGCTTAAAGTCCCTATTCTTTTATACACTTCCGATCAAAAGTTGTTTTTTTTAATAAATAAATACTTTTATTTAGCATTAGCAAGGATGCATTAACTTGATCAGAAGTGACAGTAAATACTTTTACATTGCCAAAAAACATTTCTATTTTTTTCTTCTTCTTTCTATTCATCCTGAAAAAATGTAGAATGGTTTCCACAAAAATATTAAGCAGCACAACTGTTTTCAACACTGATAATAATAAGTGTTTATGGGTGTTTTAACACCTATGGATCATTTGTTTTGTTCTGAATCAGGGACTAAATTTGTTACAATGTTGCATTTTCTTCTTGGTTTGGTTCGCTTTCACATGGCAACATTTCAAAGTGTACCAAAATGTGTTTATGCAAGTCACATGCGAGTTCACCTGTCCTCTTAGTGGTCAGAGTTTTCTCCACGTCACTCATCAAAATGATTGGCAAGTTCGCTCCATTAGCTTATTGTGGTTTTATTCGTAACTGTCAAGACACATGCAAATACTATACAAATGTAACCGTCATTCTCGCTGTTAAATTATATACTACATAAGTAATACTACGGCAAATTCAAACGCGCTCTCTCTGGATCTCCCAGCGCTGTCTAGTGGGCTGTGTCGAGACCATATATGAATGTCATAATGCAAGTAGAGCGGGAATGAAGGCTTTGTTGGTACATCACTGAGAAGCGCAATTATAAAACATTTAAGATGAAGAGACACTCTTTGGTTTTCAACTACGGTAACGAATGTGCTCACTCACAGAATCAGACACTACTGCTTTTAATATAACACATTTCCCGTTATGAATCATGATATTGTTTGGTTCGTTGGTCCGTTGGGTCGGATTGCTTTCACATCTCAAGCGAACCGCTCCAGAGTTCATTTGAAAGCGTACAGAGACCACCTCTTCAAGGAGGTCTCGGTACGCTTGTTTGGTACACTTTTGATGCGCACCCGAGTGCGATTGCTGCATTCACACCTGCCCAAACGAACAGCACCAAGGAGGATAACGAACTCTAGTGGGATTCAACCAAACTAAATGAGGCAGGTGTGAAAGCACCCTATAGCAAATTAAGTAGCCCATATGCAAAAAAAACTTTTAACAGGCCCCAAAAAACAAGTTTACCAAAGTGGCGTTCATAGACGTTCACTGTAGCGTATTAGGAAAATACCATACCTTCGCAAAGGGCATTTATTTATATATCATTATTTTCATCCTAGTAGCCTTATAAATACATAATCTATGTAAAGTAACAGGCCATCCATATCCAACACTAGAGTAGTATTAGTATTAGTAGTCAAAAATTGTCTATTGAGCAAGTTACCTAAATAAACCAACGATCGCCGCATCAAACGCATCTTTAACAAATATAAGTCTAAAATTACAAGGCTCAGCCACACATTGCAATGTCAGTACTAAACTACTCAAGCAAACACAGACAACCTTGGCATGGTGACCTAATTAATCATTAGTCATTTTAGTAGCACTTTCCGGGGCTTCTTTTCAGCGAATTCATCCACAATGTCCTTGCAATTAACTTCTCCACCCTCTCTTTTCTCTTTAAGGCCCCCCTTTTATGTTTGTATTGATGTCCGTCCTTCTTTACAGCTAGCTACGGAGACATGACATGCAGGAAAATATATTTATCATGGCCACGAATTATGAATTTGTTCCCTCGTTTTAATTCAATTGTGGCCATGAATTAAGAATTTGTTCCCTGTTTTTAATTAAATCAAAACAAGGGATCGAACAGCGTTTCCATGATTTAATAAAATGAGGGTATGAATTCTTAATTCGTGGCCATGATGATAAAGGTATTTTTTTCCCACATCATTTGCAGGGCTCCGTACAAATATACGGCAGCCACAGGGTGCAACAATAACAAATTTACAGAAGAAATAACTGTGTACAATGCAATTCATAGTCAATGAATATTTTTAATCACTCAATTTAGATTTGTGTGGCAATTCTGATTCAATGCAGTGGAGTTGTTGGTCAACTGAGCGAGTTTTGAGCCGTACAGGCTGTGAAGGAAATGATGTTATAGCTTTATGGAGCCCATATGCACATGCATACCCTGCATATGCTACGCCAATGTAGAGCACCAAATCAGCATATTAAATTGATTTCTGAAGAATAATGTGAAGTAATGAATTAATGATGCTGAAAATTCAGCTTTGCCATCACAGGAATAAATTACTTTTTAAAACATAGTAAATAAGAAAACAGTTATTTTAGATTGTAATAATATTTTTTATTTATAGTAGTTCAACTCGGAGGGGTCACTAAGGCAACATAATTTCTACAGCTGGCAAATTTGCATGTGCTAACTGATCCCACAAATTGGTTTATGAAAAAAAAAGAAATCATTATCAGCTCATCGGGGAACATTTTATCAGATGAAAACATCACCAAATGTTGCTTGAGCATTTGCTTAGTGGTTATTAATTAAAAGTTCTTAAGCAAACACTCTTATGAATATGCTGCTCTGAGGGTAAATGGTGAGGACTAATTGAGGTAGTGTAATAAATGGACTGCGATGATTAATTGAAGTGTATGTGGATATTTACAGAACAATCCCACTATCATTCACTTATTTAGTAATGTATCTTTTACTCTCTCTATTTCTCTCTCTGTTGCATTATTCAATATGAATGACTAATGGAATCCAGACTTCCCTCTTTTTCTGTAGCTCTCTCTGTGCCACTGTTTCTTTCTGAGCCTGTTTTCATGATGGTTTCTGTAGTGCAGTAATAAGCACTGCAGAAACAGTTCAGATTAAAAGGGAAATTCATCAATTTTGACAAACGTTTGAAATTTTTATACCAACAGCTTGCTTAGAAGTACATATACACCTTGTCTTATCAAGAAAACAAGCTTTAAATTGTTAGTCTCACATACTCACGCTCTCTCTCTGTCTTTTTAGATGAAGCTGGTTTGAGGGGATTCACACGGGACCCATCTCAGTTGCAGGGTGCTATCCTGCGCACAACTCTGAAGAAGAGTCCTCAGGGCTTCGGTTTCACCATCATCGGTGGAGACCGACCAGATGAATTCCTTCAAGTGAAAAATGTACTGAAAGATGGACCCGCCGCACACGATAACAAAATTGCTTCAGGTAAATCCGCTTGGCTCCTGTTCATTTAGCTTTGAGGCAACTTGTTGCATGTTTTATGAATATTGATTAACCATCAGGTAATTAATTTGATCTAAGAATAGTTAAACGCATTAACACCCTGGCTCAATCTCGCATTGTCGGATGCCACATCCATTTCTTGGCACATTGCTGGGTTACCAGATTCCAAGTAAATAATCCTGTGAAAGTACCCACAGCGGGATCGCATAGATAGCGATAGAATAAATCAGAATCAGTGGGTGAGCATCAGGGGAACTGGCTTTCCTGCAGAGTCGCGTTTGGCGATAATTGCAGCGCTTACACTAACACTCACTATCCTCTATTACAACATAAGGGAAACAACTGCCAGTATACTTCAATTCCCTGGAGTCATCAGTCTATACATAGAATTGTAAAACAGTTTAACCGAGATATACATTTAATTCTGGATTCAAGTGCGGTGCAATAAACATGCTTCAGCTGGCTCAAAGAGGCATGCCGAGAGGTAAATTAATCTGCATCCAATTTCTTTATGCAAATTCTTACGTTTTGTCTACAAGCTATCAAAAAAGCCATTGAGGGCTGTTTATGAGCGTCTTTTTGAGTTGACCTGGCAAAACATTAAATTACAAATATATTTTAATTGTAGATTCTCACTATTTACTTGTGTTGGTATTTTTCTTGCACTGCCAGACTTTTGACTTGCAGCATAAAGTCTTGTCCTCAACTCATTTAAGCTTATTTTGGCCAAGAAGGACCCACTTAGTAGAAGAGACCATCTGATTGGCACACAAAGCAACCAACGACAGTTTGTTTCATTCTAATGTGTCGCTTAAGGGTGGGATTCATTTAAAAAGTTGAAAAGATAGATATAAAAATAGATTGTTGTGGCCAAAATTCACATAATGTTCAAAAGTTTGGGGTCAGTAAGATTTTTTTTTTTTTGCTCTCTCATTCTCAGAAAGGCTGGATTTGTTTGATCAAAAATACAGTAAAAAATATATATATATACAGTGGGTACGGAAAGTATTCAGACCCCCTTAAATTTTTCACTCTTTGTTATATTGCAGCCGTTTGCTAAAATCATTTAAGTTCATTTTTTTTCCTCATTAATGTACACACAGCACCCCATATTGACAGAAAAACACAGAATTGTTGACATTTTTGCAGATTTATTAAAAAAGAAAAACTGAAATATCACATGGTCCTAAGTATTCAGACCCTTTGCTCAGTATTTAGTAGAAGCACCCTTTTGATCGTATACAGCCATGAGCCTTTTTGGGAAAGATGCAACAAGTTTTTCACACCTGGATTTGGGGATCCTCTGCCATTCCTCCTTGCAAATCCTCTCCAGTTCTGTCAGGTTGGATGGTAAACGTTGGTGGACAGCCATTTTTAGGTCTCTCCAGAGATGCTCAATTGGGTTTAAGTCAGGGCTCTGGCTGGGCCATTCAAGAACAGTCACGGAGTTGTTGTGAAGCCACTCCTTCGTTATTTTAGCTGTGTGCTTAGGGTCATTGTCTTGTTGGAAGGTAAACCTTCGGCCCAGTCTGAGGTCCTGAGCACTCTGGAGAAGGTTTTCGTCCAGGATATCCCTGTACTTGGCCGCATTCATCTTTCCCTCGATTGCAACCAGTCGTCCTGTCCCTGCAGCTGAAAAACACCCCCACAGCATGATGCTGCCACCACCATGCTTCACTGTTGGGACTGTATTGGACAGGTGATGAGCAGTGCCTGGTTTTCTCCACACATACCGCTTAGAATTAAGGCCAAAAAGTTCTATCTTGGTCTCATCAGACCAGAGAATCTTATTTCTCACCATCTTGGAGTCCTTCAGGTGTTTTTTAGCAAACTCCATGCGGGCTTTCATGTGTCTTGCACTGAGGAGAGGCTTCCGTCGGGCCACTCTGCCATAAAGCCCCGACTGGTGGAGGGCTGCAGTGATGGTTGACTTTCTACAACTTTCTCCCATCTCCCGACTGCATCTCTGGAGCTCAGCCACAGTGATCTTTGGGTTCTTCTTTACCTCTCTCACCAAGGCTCTTCTCCCCCGATAGCTCAGTTTGGCCGGACGGCCAGCTCTAGGAAGGGTTCTGGTCGTCCCAAACGTCTTCCATTTAAGGATTATGGAGGCCACTGTGCTCTTAGGAACCTTAAGTGCAGCAGAAATTTTTTTGTAACCTTGGCCAGATCTGTGCCTTGCCACAATTCTGTCTCTGAGCTCTTCAGGCAGTTCCTTTGACCTCATGATTCTCATTTGCTCTGACATGCACTGTGAGCTGTAAGGTCTTATATAGACAGGTGTGTGGCTTTCCTAATCAAGTCCAATCAGTATAATCAAACACAGCTGGACTCAAATGAAGGTGTAGAACCATCTCAAGGATGATCAGAAGAAATGGACAGCACCTGAGTTAAATATATGAGTGTCACAGCAAAGGGTCTGAATACTTAGGACCATGTGATATTTCAGTTTTTCTTTTTTAATAAATCTGCAAAAATGTCAACAATTCTGTGTTTTTCTGTCAATATGGGGTGCTGTGTGTACATTGAGGAAAAAAATTTACTTAAATGATTTTAGCAAATGGCTGCAATATAACAAAGAGTGAAAAATGTAAGGGGGTCTGAATACTTTCCGTACCCACTGTATATTGTGAAATATTATTACAATTTCAAATTGCTTCCTATTTTAATATATTTTTAAATGTAATTTATTCATGTGTAAAGCTGTATTTTCAGTATCATTACTCCAGTCTTCAGTGTCACATGATCCTTCAAATGTTGAAAACAGTTGTGCTGATTAATATTTTTGTCGAAACTGTGATACATTTATTTTTCAGTATTCTTTGATGAATAGAAAGTAAAGTTTATTTGAAGATTGCCAGACAGATCGGAACTGATGATTTCAGTCAGTGCTTGTCGTTTTTATGCAGTATTCATCAGGCTGGTCAGTGAGAAGTAATTTACATTTTTGTTAACATAACATATAAGCTCACCATGATCTGAAAACTAATACCATCATGGCTAGAAGTAGACCTGGCCCAGTTACTTGTGAGATCCTGGCGATTGGAAAGAAACATTGATGCTTGTGGCGCTTTGACAGGATGTGTTTTCCATGCCAATATTACTGTATAAGCAGCAGGATGACTCAGGTGGAACAGTCACTTTCAAGAAGTGAAGCGAGCCTGGAAGGATGCCATTGATTGGTCCGGAGTAAAAAAGGATGCAGGAATCCCCCAACATTTTCTGTATTGATCAATAGACACACTTCCCATTAGATAGACTGCACCAACTGAGCGGATCATTGACTTTAGCTTGAGTAATGGTTATGTGGGCACTGCCTCTTTATCACTGCATATCATACTCATACACATTCCCCCATGAACAGAACAGAAGGAGCCAAGACAGCTCTCATTGCTGGAATCAGAATGAACAGTTTAAACTCTCTGGCAGGATTTGTGTTTGATCTGAAATTGACACAGTAGCCATGTTCCAGATCCTAGTGAGCTGCCTTGCTGTCTATTGTCTAGGTGCACAGCTACCTTCAAAGTCACTATGCTGTGATTTATTTTTTTAAAGACTTTAATGGACAACTTTAATGGTCACTCACATCCCACACACATATGAATTGAGTCTAATGTTGCTAAACTAAAGCAAATTGCATAGCACACACAGATATTGAGTGACATTTTTTTTTTTAAAGGAGTCGTTGATTATGATTTCACATTTTTAACTTTAGTTTGTCTGTAATGTTGCTGTTAGAGAATAAGCAATGTATGCAAAGTTGCGACACTCAAGGTTCAATGCAAAGGGAGATATTTTCTTTTGCAGAAATCACTTTTAAAGGACTACAGCAAATGGTTGGTAGGGACTACAAAATGAGCTTCTTCCCAGGTTGGTGGCATCACAAACCCAAAAATTTACATAAACCCTGCCCCCGAGAACACGCAACAAAGGGGGTGAGGCCATGTTGGGCTGCTTTAGAGAAGAGGAAGAGTTGTTGTAGTAAAGTGTTGTTACCATGCCATCATTTAACACCAGACTGCTTCACAAACGAGGGTCAATTCAACGCTAGATTTGCACAAAAGATTAACATGACGGCACGTGCTAGTTGATGAGTTGAATCAACTCCACAGCAACTATATAAATGTATCCACTATCAGTTCAGAAACCTCTAGTTGCATTCTAAAAGTTGCAACTTCTTCCTGAGTCTCTCCATCAGTGTCCAACTCTGGTTTGAACAATGTAAGGCTGATCGCATTTGCTGACAATCATCATTTTGGCTGTGTGAGATTCTCCAGCTTTGTTGAGCAATCGAAGCGCAAGCTGTTAAAGCTCCGCCCTCTTCTGTAAAGTGGGCGGGAAGCAGCAGCTCTTTGCATTTAAAGGGACACACACAAAAACGGCGTGTTTTTGCTCACACCCAAATAGGGGCAAATTTGACAAGCTCTAATAAATTATCTGTGGGGTATTTTGAGCTGAAACATCAGACACATTCTGGGGAAACCAGAGACTTATATTAAGGGCACTATAGGTCCCTTTAATAAGAACTAATTATGAACAGTTTTTGTTGGTACTTTTCAGTAATGAAAAAATATATTTTTCACTCAAATTGATGCAATGCGCTCTGGAAGTACCTTAGACATTCATGAAATGTAATGAAATGGACTGTAATGACTGTGGTGAAATAGAAATTATAGATGAAAATCTTAAAGTTAACAAAACCTTAAATGAAAATTAGAAATATTGCCGTGGTGACTAATTGAAATAAAATAAGTTGAAGTACTAAAATTACTAAAACTAAAGAAAAAATAAATTAAAGCTAAATAGAAATATATAAAAGTACAAAAATACAATTATATACAAAAGCATATAACAAAATAAACAGTGAAAATATGAAAATAAAAGCTAATTAAAATATTCATAAATACTATAACAGTACATAAATAATACTAAAAGCACATATTACAGACAAAAATTGGGGTAAATAGTGGATTTTAATTAGATGGAACAAATTTTCAGTACAAAATAAATGTCATTTTTACTGGGCTTGTCATGTGATGATGCCTTACATGTAGGCCAAAACAAGGTGTTTTACAAGGCATAAAAACTTTGCTCCATTCTGTTTGGAACAGCTTTTGCATCAGGATTGCCATTTTGGTGGCTAAACATGCTGTCTTGGTAGGCAGCACACTAGGAGTTTGAACAGAACTGACATCTGCTTCATTCATGCTTATTCTTCCTCTCTTGTTTAGGTGATGTTATAGTGGACATAAACGGTGCATGCGTGCTGGGCAAGACCCATGCAGATGTGGTGCAGATGTTCCAGTCCATTCCTGTGAATCTGTATGTGGATATGGTCTTGTGCCGTGGATACCCACTCCCAGAAGACACCAATTCCAGCGAAGAGGGCACAGGCGACATAATGACTGCCATGGACGTGCAGCCCATCCATTCAGACGGCACCCCCTCCCTGCAGGACGTCCATTACATGACCACCGATGGCAGACACCCGGCTGCAGCAATGCCTAACGGACGCTACCCAGAGGCGGGGGACACCACCCTGCTGCAGCCCGAGCTGATCAGTGTGCCTTTGGTAAAGGGGCCGAGTGGATTCGGCTTTGCCATCGCAGACTGTCCGCTGGGTCAGAAGGTGAAGATGATTCTGGACGCACAGTGGTGCCGAGGTCTGCTGAAGGGGGATGTGATAAAGGAAATTAACAGGCAGAACGTACAGACCCTCTCCCATGCGCAGGTGGTGGACATCCTCAAAGACTTGCCCGTGGGCAGTGAGGTCAACGTGCTGGTGCTCAGAGGAGGTGAGTGATGGAGAGAGTGTGACCAATTACATCCAAATTATTTTGACTGCACCCCCATTGCATGCCAGATCTGGCCCTTGTGAGAGTTAAAGGGATAGTTCACACAAAAATGTATATTCTGTTAGCATTTTCCTGTTATTAGTTATGTCATCATTTATAGTTATTTTAGAATTTGTTTATATACAATTGTAGTATTTATTAATGTTGAATTCAGTTTTATTTTTTATATATTCAGTTTTCATTTTAATTTTAGGGTAAGTTTTAGTAATGTTGTTGTATAAAATATAGATGATCTTAAACTTAAAACTTAGGAATGTTGCCTTGGCAACTAACTGAAATAAAATAAGTTTTAGTTATTTAAAAAAGCTAAAAAACTAATAAAAATGACAAAATCACATAATACATTGTTAATATTTCTGTTTAGTGTTAGCTTTAGTACTTCAACTTGATTTTCAACTCCTTTTATTTCAGTTAGTTGCCAAGGCAACATTTCTAATTTTCATTTAAGTTATCTATTTACTTTTTTTTTTTTTTTTTTTTTTTAGCTTTATTGCAATTAACAAAAAGGATTTTCATAGTTTTAGGGGCCATTTACATGACACCGTTTTCAACTAAAAACACGTTTTGGGCGTTCATTTACACAACAACAGTGTTTTGGGGGCCTGAAAATGCAAACATTTGAAAATGGGTTTCAAAGTGCAAGTTTTTAAAACAATACCGTTATCATCTCGTGTAAACTACAAAAACCCAAATTTGTGAAAACGGTGATGTCATGCGCATGCATATTAAGTGTTCAGTCTAGCTTTTCTTTACAAAGTGACACCGCCAACTACTGGCCTGGCAGCATAATACAGTGTTTTTAATTATTTTCGCATGTGAACGGGGATTGTTTTGAAAACGTTGTCATCTGTTCGTGAAAAACTAAAGGAAAGACTTTTCAGTTTTAGTACATTGTACAAGTTCTGTAAACGTACCCTTAGTTAACAATAACAACTCTGTCATCATCCTCATGTCCTTTCAAACCTGGATGACTTTCTTTCTTCTTTGGAACATAAAATATTTTTTTAATACAGTGAAAGTCAACAGGGTCCAATAAATGTTGATTGTTCCTCATTTCATTTTGAAATTTTTGTGCTCCACAAAAAACAAGTCAGTCTTAAAGGTATGGAACAACATGAGGGTGAGTAACTGATGATAGAGAAGGCAAACTCAGAGAAATAAAGTTGAAGAAAAAGAAAGTGATTTATGTAAACTGAAGATGTGTGAAGAAGAATAGCGCGAGAGACATAGCAGGGAGGGTGAGAGCTGAAGAGAGAGACGGTTGTGTTTGTGAGTAAGAGATTTTCACATTTTAGCAAGACTGAACATCATATATCACTATGATACCGTTAACGCGTAAAGGAAAGAACATTCACGCTTATGCGCCATGACACTGAAAACAGATTGCACAATCTCGGTACAGCAGGTTACTGAGGAGATTAATGTTAATGTGTTAAGTAATCAAGATAAAGTGATATCATTCTTAATTGCTCTTCATTTGGGTACAAAGTCTCTCATTACAACTTCAGTTTGTGCTGCTGCAGTTTGTGGACACTTTATCAATAGTTTATATACAGTAGTAGATGAAACTCAACAAAACAGTTGTTACACCAGTTCTACCATCTCCTGAACTTGCAGAGAAAACCCCTGACAGCGTTTTAATTGAACTGAAGCCTGTATTTGCATGCACAGCAGCGGGCACATAGCGGCTATACACACAGATCTATATTGCATCTAGTCCGTGGTTTGTCTGGAGCCCAAGTGAAAATATCAGGTTCTGTGTTCATTTGCTCACTTCCAAGATTCGCCTGTCACAGTGTTGCCATCTGGTTGTGGCTACAAAAGGTCAAGCGTATTCATAAGCAAGCTTTTCTTCTCTGACTTATACAAACACAATGATATGCTTGAAAATCTGCATGAAGCACAGCATACAGCAGGTGTGGATGTTCTATCTACATTATATATATATTTTTTTAATAAAGACCTTATTAGCATTGAAAGTTAACATGCTGGGCTTCATACTGTACATAAACATGCCTGCCACAGGCCATCATAACCCACATTGTGTATATATATTATGTAATCTAATTTACTTTTCCAGTATACATAAATGCAATGTGGAGTACACTGCCCCTTAGTGGCCACTGTTGATTTTTGATGTTTTGTCCACTGTATTAATATAAACCAGATTGAAATCCAGCTTCAGGAATGAAATGTTTTGGATTTAAATACTTTTTTTCTATTCCTCTACACTACTGTTCAAAAGTTTGGGGTCTGTAAGATTTTTTTAATGCTATTTTAATAGATTTTTAAAATGTAATTTATGTGATGGCAAAGCTGAATTTTCAGCAGTCTTCAGTGTCACATGATCCTTCAGAAATCATTCTAATAAGCTGATTTGGTGCTCAAGAAATATTTATTATTATCAATGTTGAAAACAGTAGTGCTGCTTAATATATTTGTGGAAACGATGCATTTTTTCAGGATTTGTTGATGAACAGAAAGTTCAAATGAATTTGAAATAGAAATGTTTTATTTATTTATTTATTTATAAATGTCTTTACTGTCACGTTTGACCAATTTAAGGCTGAATAAAACTATTATTTTCTTTTGAAAAAAAATACTAACCCATAATGTTTGAATGGTAGTGAATGTTATGTATTTCTCATATTTTGCAAAAGGTAAATTGTGCAAAACTTTTTTAATGTTAAAATACTTTCTCCAGGTTAATATACCGTGTTTGCAATAAGTAAGCCATTTGTAGGCTGATTTCTATTGTTCTATTTGTTTGAGCATCCTGACAGCAACAGTGGCATAACTTTGGGGCGGGGCGATCTGTTTATCAGACCAATGACAGACTAAAATTACACACTCCACATTTAAAGGTTTTATATTTAATAAATGAACTGATGAATTGCCTTTTTTCCAGCAATAAATGGCCCTGACTAATTTAGTCTCGGAACGTTCTTTTCCAAGAACTTGCTCATTCTCATTTCCCTCTTTGTATCTGTTTGTGCCTGCAGGTCAGACATCTCCCGTGAAGTCTCTGAAACCTGTAAGTTCAGCTAAATGTCTTTTAATTACTCAATTTTGGGGATTTAATTCAGACGCACTGGGGAATTTTGATGAAATTAAGATGAAACAGGATGAATTATTTATCGGCCTCGTTCTCGTTTTTCCAGCAAAGCAGGTTCCTTGCGGTCGTACATTATTCACAGAGCTAGTGCCAAACGCTATAATGTTATTTAAAGAGCAGGATGTGGTGAATCACTTCGAGGCAAACAACAGCTTCTGCAGCGAACATCACTGCTGAGTCAACAGGCCCCTCAGGAGCGCTTCCTAGTGGGCTTCTCTCACGAGTGTTTCTCACACAGGTTCTAATGTTGATTATCTATTTCAGTGCGGTTTGTGTAGTATTGTATTCAACACGGATATAAATAGTGTGAGTCATAAAGACACGCTTTGAGTGACTGTAGGACGAATAATGACAATTCCTGCTTGATTTGTACATGATCTAATAGATCTTCAGATCTGTACATCACATTTTCAATAAATAGTCAAAACAGACTGTTTCTTTATAACCTAGTGATGCCAAGGTTTAGGATAGTACTTGGGATAGTGTTATTCACTAAAGTGCTGAAACGTTGATGAAGCTTGAGTAATGTTTGTTGCTGTGTGTGTTTATCTGTTCATTTAGATCACTTCAGCTTTTCCCATTACCCAGAAGCAGGACATTGCCACCAGCTCCGTCAGTACTGAAACTCCCAGTCCGGCTGAGCCTGCGCCCCAGTCCCTTCCCTTCCCTCCGCATGCCATCCGCTCCAGCTCCCCAAAACTGGACCCATCTGAGCTCTACCTCAAGTCTAAAGCCATGCTGGACAGCAAACGTGAGTTCCACCTTGACATTTGTGAGCTGGTTGTGGTCATGTCAGACAGAATTGTTGTTTACACCACAATATTTATGGAGTATCTATTTACAATCTATTTACAATTCCCTTTTTGGCAAACGCTAGCTCCGCCCACCAATGTGTGGTTTGGCCACTCAAGTTTTAAAAAAGACATGCAGAATTCAACGTCTTCAGTGGTGCAGCAGGAGCGAGTAAGGCTCACAGACCTGGCTTTTAATGCAATCGACGTGGGTTCGAATCCGCCCTTTGCCAAGCTCACATTTATTTTCAATAAAAATGAAAAATATGTTCTAAAAGTGGAAATAAACTGCAAACGAGTGTTTAATAATATTAAAAGTGTTAATTGGGTACTTGGTAGGGTTAAGGGAAGGTGTAGGGAAGGATTTTATTCTTCCATTTAATAATTTTAATAAAGAGATTTACACTCTATGATATTATTGCATCCTGTTAATGTACAAAAATACTGAGGTGCAAATAGTATCTGCCAATATAAAGTATAGATAGCATCTAATTACTATTTACTCTTATTGCAAATAACTGATACTTTTACATGGTGTGAATAGAATATATTGCTATTTTCACCTAGTGTAAATAGCATATCCCTAAGAAAATGCTGCTATTGTCACTTAGTGTAAATAGAATATATTGCTATTTGCACTTAGTGTAAATAGCATCCGCTGCCCAATATTTATGGCTAATTTTGCTGTTTTTTTTCCCCCAGCCTCCAACACTAAAGAGTTGGACGTGTTTATCAAGAGGAACCAGGAGACTGGATTTGGGTTCAGAGTGCTGGGAGGAGAAGGACCGGATCAGCCAGTGAGCATTGACATGCTTTGCAGTGATTCGTCACCATATTGTCACAGCAGAAAATGATGTGACCTTTAACCACACCATCTTTCTTTAGGTGTACATTGGTGCCATCGTTCCTCTGGGTGCCGCAGAGAAGGATGGGCGTCTGCGGGCTGGAGATGAGCTCATATGTATTGACGGCGTTCCCGTCAAAGGCAAATCTCACAAACAAGTTCTGGAGCTCATGACCAACGCTGCCCGCAACGGGCAGGTGATGTTGACCGTGCGCAGAAAGCTCACCTATCCAGGTTTGTACCCTGTTGCCGTGTATCCGTATATGATTAGTGCATGCCTGCGTTTATGTCCTGACTGCTGTAGATGTCCTCCAGAGGTTTCAGTCATACCCAGCACTCATGTCTGGAAAACGATCCACACCCTGTGAGGAATGAGTGTTTCGCTCCATTAGTTCTGAGTGAAAGGCTGAGTTGAGCTATAAAATAATAACCACTAAATCAAAATTTAATGACCAGTGTTTTCGGTCAAAGCAGAGGACTCTTTATGTGCTAACAAAACAATGACTCAGAAGTGCTGAGTAACCATAAAAGAAAGACGCCTCTAGACAACACACACTGGGTAATTTGGAAAAAACTTCAATTATGAAGCAATTATGAAATTTGGCTTTATGCCTCATAGCAATTTTTTTTCAACACTTCCATACATTTTTTCTTTTTTTTTTGCCAATAGTTCTTTCATGAATCATCAGGGCATCAACTGCTTTGCAGAATGTAAATGTCAAATTGTGTTTAACTAGGACTGAGTGTACAATGTTTTTAGTTGCTTGAAGCATAATCAAATTATCCAAAACTATTTTATAAATAATACAAGAGCAAGAGGTTGAAGAATAGCATTAGTAATTAACACTAGAAAAGCTTAATCTGGCTTTGGCGAGTATTTAAAACAGAATTAATCACCAGTGACCAGTCACTTTATAAGAAACTGCAAGTCGAACTGTAAAAATGATCCACACAACATCAGTACATCATTGTTGGCTAAATTTGTACATGGTACAGTACCAGTGTTGTATTGTTAACTAAAACTGAAAATATAAAAAAAGCTAATTCAAAATATAAAAAATACTATAATGGTGTATACATTTTTAAATAATACTGTACAGTACAAATCTGTAGTGTTTGGTGTGAAACACACTATAAATCTTTGTTCATTTAAACACTGAATATTGGGTGTGCTCGAGCAGACAGAGAGGAAGATGATGGAGGACAACCTCAGGCTCTACAAGCTCCAGCGCTGGTCAACGGCTCACCCAAAGCTCCCCACATCGAGGTGTCCGGGCACAGCCACCCTCAGCCCTACGAAGTCACTCTTCAGCGCAAGGACAACGAGGGATTCGGATTTGTCATCCTCACCTCTAAAAACAAGCCTCCGCCTGGAGGTTAGGAATGACTTTCAAAGCTATTCTCCATTAGTCTCTCCTTCTCACCCCACTCCAATTCTTGAGCTTTTTGCTACTTTGCTGTCAGCTTCAGACAGCTCACTATTGCATTAGATGTGCAACTACAGACTCATAACATTGTAGAAAATGTGGCTGAAATTACGTCTTTCATCCAGTCGCTTGAAGGTGTGTTTTACTGTACAATGCAATTACAATAATAAAATCAAAGCTAGCTTTGCTATGAAGTATAACAGTAATAAACCCAGAGCTGTTACAAAATGGCTCATTCAGATCTAATGGCTATTACTGTTAGCTCTGAATAGGGGGAAACGCTGTGAACATTTGTAGGACTTTGAAATATTAGTACAATTTAAAATAACTCTGTTGTATTTTAATGTTTTAAAATGTAATTTTTTTCTGTGATGTCAAAGCTGAATATTAAGCATCATTACTCCAGTCTTCAGTGTCACATGATCCTTCAGAAATCATTCTAAAATGCTGATTTGCTGCTCAAGAAACATCTCTTATTATTGTATTATTATATATCAATGTTTTTTTTTCATATGTTATATAATATTTTTTTGGAAACTGAGAACTTTTTTTCAGGATTCTTTGAATAGAAAGTTCAAAAGAACAGCATTTATCTATAGATACTAGAAATCAGGAAATCGTTTGTAACATTTTAAATGCCTTTACTGTCCATTTTGATCATTTTAAAGCATCCTTGCTGAATTGTGATTTCTTGCAAAAATTAATTACCAAAAATACCCTGGCTTGGTCATTTAGTATATTTACCATGTAATGCAGGGTGTTTTTCCTGATCATGTGACACGGCATCATGTGACTGTAGTCTGTCAGTATGTCTAAGATGTGTAAATGAAATAACCATTGATCTCTCTGTCCCCAGTTATCCCCCATAAGATTGGCCGCATCATAGACGGCAGTCCCACAGACCGCAGCGGTCGGCTAAAAGTGGGTGACCGCATCTCTGCTGTGAATGGCCAGTCCATTATTGAGCTGTCACACAACGACATTGTGCAGCTTATCAAAGAAGCTGGAAACGCTGTTACCCTCACGGTCGTGCCTGAGGAGGGTAAGCTTTTGGGAAAATATGTTTTATCTTCATTATTTTTGTAAAAAATGAGCTGGTGGAAGGAAGCAGTAGATTGCATATTTATTTTTTCTGTAACAGAAAAGTGGTTAAAGCGTTTGACTTTGAAGATCGCAAATGAAACATGAGATGGAGTTGTGTGTGTGTGTGTATATGTGTTTCTGCCACACTGATAATCCTATTTATTTTTCAGAACACAGCGGACCTCCGTCAGGAACTAGTTCAGCCAAGCAGAGCCCAGCCTCTCAGCACAGAGCCGTGGGACAGCAGCCTGCCAACCGAGATGACAGGTACAAGCTCCATCCCAACGGCCAGTTCAGTCATAACACGCACATACACACAAAATGGTTTTACAGAAACTGCATCCGTCCTGCCAATAAAATGAATGATTTCTAAAGGATCGTGTGACACTGAAGACTGGAGTAATGATGCTGAAAATTCACCTTGCCATCGCAGAAATAACTTATATTTTCAAGTATATTAAAATAAAAAACAATATTACTGTTTTTACTGTATGTTTGATCAAATAAATGCAGCTTTGGTGAGCATAGGAGAAGATAATTTAAAAAACATTACAAATCTTACCAACCCTAAACTTTTGAACGGTAGTAGTATATGTCCACTGTTGGACATTGTTTGTAAATTGTTTTTTTTGTTTTTTTAATGTTTTAAAACAGTAGTTCTCAACTGGTTTGGCCATGGTGGAACCCACATTTTCCCATGGTCATTAAGCCGCGACCCAAATTTATAGGAATTTGAACCAAGCAAATTTATTTCTCAAAAATGATTGATAAATACCATCCCACTTTACTTGACATACTTATAAATTGTAAGATGTAGGGAACACACCCTAGGAAGTAAAATGAACTCAAATGAAATAATTAATTTATAAGCAATTATAAAGAACTGAGTCGTCCAGCGTTCATTTGCTCGAGCCGTAATAAGCTCTTGTAATGGATATAAATATCCAACAATCGTGAAAACACTGATTAGAGCACGGTAACTTTAAGATCGACAGCTTAAGACATTAAATTTTAGAAGCACATAATACAAGACACTTTCCTTTAAAATCTACAAGAGACTTTATTTATTCTAACACAAACACACACACACACATTCATTAATATGCATTGCAGTAAGAAAGGAAATGAGAGAGAAAGAGTTTTAAGAGAGAGAGAGAGTGATATGATGAACAGGGTTCCTAGCAAAATATGCACTTCAAAGACCTGAACGAACCATGAATCATTAATTTAAACGCACCAGTTCAGTTTTAATCTGGAGGTACTTGCTTGAGTCGATTTTAAATGTGAATTTTCCTCGTCGGCGTGCAGAGAAGCATTTTCCAAGACGATGATTTGTCTTTTCAGGTCAAGATAGTGGTTAGGTCAAACCCAATCACGTTTGAGTTTGCTGGCAAAATGAAAGGAAGTCTCTTTGTCGCTGGAGTTAAAGTTGAAGCGGCAAAAGTCTTTGGTTGAACTTTGCGGCAAAACTTAGAAAACGAGACTCTCAACGGAAAAGAAAATTAAGTAAAAGAAAAGTGAGTGAAAGTTGGATGGCTTGAATGAGCTGCTTGTCTGTTCTTCTTGTTACTCCATGGTAACTCATTGTTCTGCTTGCTCTGGTCACCGCTGACCGGTTCTTTCTTCTAGTCTCTTGTCCGTTCTTTACTCTTGTCTAGTTCACTATCTTGCGATATGACCATTTAAACTTAGGTGTTTGTCACACCTCTGACAGGAGTTTTGGCCAATCAGATATCGTCCTGTTTCAAAAGGGCTTTTCTCTGCCCCAATCGTACATAGGTGTTACTTCCCATCTCTGCTTTGGCAGAGAGTGCCATTTTTAAACCTAATTTCTATTAAATGGAATATGATACATTTTAAACAGATTTCATTCAAGCCAGGATTTAGAGAAGAGAAAAAGAATTAAATCCATTCCAAATAAGGCATACTTTCAATCAGTTATTCAAAAGTTATCCCATTTACGTGAATTTTGGGTGTTCTAAAGCAAAACTGGTTACAGGTAGTATTTGTGGACATGATTTAAAATGTATGCAGTTAAAAGATGTTTGAGAAGTCCATTTAAAATTGTTTGGAACAATTTTGATGCAGTTTTAGTTGCAGAACAGTCTTCATTGGTTTTTCTGTAAAGTTTTAGGTCCCTGCATTGTCTCTCTGTCTCTTTTGATCTGGTGATCAAAGACTCTTTATCTTCTAGGTGACCATTTGGTGTCACAAATGGCTGAGTTTGTCACTTCTGTCAGGAAGCATGGGGGTTATAAAAGTAATTAAGCAAGGATTTTCCTGTAGACAGCTGGAGCCGGAACCTCAATTCTGAGTTAAAATTATGTTTTGAAAGAATCATCTGAATGATTAATTTGTCTGGTTCGTCCATGGTTCCTACAAAGAATATCATTAAAACTGATGAATAACCAGTTTTTGGTAATACAATAATGTTAGTAAGTTGGTATGAGCCACTACAGCTATCAAAAATATAGAAAATCACACAAAGTGAAAATAAAGTGTTTTTTTGGGTTAAGGTTGTGGAAACTAGTTACCACACACAATACTAACATTAACTGTTAATAAAACATATGGACACTGATCCTGATGAATAGAATAAACATCATACCTGTGGGCAAATCATTTCCAGTTAACACACAATATACCAGTTTCTGATAATTCATGACTTACTAATTGACAACTTAGCTACGACGTTGCATGCACGTAATTTCATTTGCTCTTTATATAGTGAAGTGATACACAACACATGTAGCACATGTGCTTCTGCGTTTGCGCACATGCACAGGACAGAAAAGTACATTTTTCTGAGGTGAGAGAGACTTTTTAGAGACTTTATTTTATAACAAGTTACGAAAATAACGTTAGAATAAAGACTCTGACAACATCTCATCTGACAGCAGAGACGACATGTTTTTCTGAGGCACTCTTACACTATGTCTGACTGAAGTGTCAAGCAGGGTTGCCAGGTTTTCACAACAAAACCCGCCCAATTGCTACTCAAAACTAGCAGGGTTCCCCTGGTAAAATTAGCATTCCAGGGGCTAAATATCATGTTATTTGAAAACGGTGGACTTGGAAACACTGGTCAACAGCATTCATGCACATATTTCAAAATAAAAGAGTCTCGCATCAGAATAAAATTTAGAATTAAGTTTTGTTGTTATTGTTGTTGTTTCTTTGATTACACACTCCACGACCCACTCAAAATGTTCTTTGCAACCCACTAGTTGAGAAACACTGATTTATAAGACTTTATTCTCTAAAAGTCAAGACATAAACACCCAAATACATTGTTAGCAGAAACAGCTTGCCTTTTATTCCTGTTAGAAACAGTGCCCTTGACCCCTACAGAAATGATATCTGTAGACATGATATCTACTCATTCCACTTATATTTTCAATTACCTATTTCCATTTCTCTTCTGTCAAGAATGCTCACCACGTCTCTTTTCATTTCAAGCCCAACACATGATCCAGGTCATTATTTTCAGGATAAAATTGAGTGGTCTTGTTGTAAACTCACTCCACAGTCAAGGCCCACACTTAAAGGTGCCCTAGATTCAAAAATGTAATTTACCTCGGCATAGTTAAATAACAAGAGTTCAGTACATGGAAAAGACATACAGTGAGTCTCAAACTCCATTGTTTCCTCCTTCTTATATAAATCTCATTTGTTTAAAAGACCTCCGAAGAACAGGCGAATCTCAACATAACACCGACTGTTACGTAACAGTCAGGGTGTACGCCCCCAATATTTGCATATGCCATCCCATGTTCGCAACATTATGAAAGGCATTAGACAAGGGCAGAACGTCTGGATCTGCACAGCTGAATCAACAGACTAGGTAAGCAAGCAAGGACAATAGCGAAAAATGGCAGATGGAGCAATAATAACTGACATGATTCATGATAACATGATATTTTTAGTGATATTTGTAAATTGTCTTTCTAAATGTTTCGTTAGCATGTTGCTAATGTACTGTTAAATGTGGTTAAAGTTACCATCGTTTATTACTGTATTCACGGAGACAAGAGAGCCGTCGTTATTTTAATTTTTAAACACTTGCAGTCTGTATAATGCATAAACACAACTTCATTCTTTATAAATCTCTCCAACAGTGTAGCATTAGCCGTTAGCCACGGAGCATAGCCTCAAACTCATTCAGAATCAAACGTTAACATTCAAATAAATACTTTACTTACATAATTCGAAGCACGCATACAGCATGCATGACGAACATCTTGTAAAGATCCATTTGAGGGTTATATTAGCTGTGTGAACTTTGTAAATGCGCTGTAATATAGTCGAGAGCTCGTTTGGCAGGGAGCACGCGATTTAAAGGGGCGGCGCCGAGTGTAAATCAGTGCATTGTTAATGATGCCCCAAAATAGGCAGTTAAAAAAATTTATTAAAAAAAATCTATGGGGCATTTTGAGCTGAAACTTCACAGACACATTCAGGAGACACCTTAGACTTATATTGCATCTTGTGAAAAAGCATTCTTGGGCACCTTTAAGACCAACAAAAGGATGTAATGAGCTCCGCAGACCATTGAGGTCTGGAACAGAGACTTTCAGCCTCTTTATAGGAATTACAATTTTGCTGCACATTCTCGTGAACAAAAACGTTCTTAACTGTGCTGGATAACATGACGGTGGATAAACGGAGATGCTTTTATTTTGTTCACCAGTTCATTTAATCCCCTAAAGCAGCGTTTAATTGTGTGTCATTTAGGAATGGCATCGAGACGGAGGAGAGGAAAGACACCATGGCCCGAGCAGAGTGCAAATCCCTGCCTCAGGGTGAGATGGGTACTGTCATCACCTCAGGACCAAAGCAGGTGAGATTTAAATGAAACGGCAGCAGTTCTCCGAGTAATAATTCGTGTTACGCTTGCAGTAATAGAGTTCACAGATTATTATGCAACTGACTTAAGTACTTAATTTTTATGCAGCCCATGTTTTATGAAGATTAAATTAAATTTAAAACTTTAAGATGGAAGCAATCACCTCAAACTTTCATACTATAGGCTACAGTAACTTTGAGCTATGAAATGGAGGAAATGTTTGCAAAATAAGTCATATATAATAAAGACTGAGCTGCGATATGCAAATCAAGTGTCATTTCTCATTAGCTCTGACAGGTGTGGTAGAGCAGTTTGCTTTTCCCTCAGAACAGAATATATTTAGTGTTTTAGATGAAAGCAAGAAATGTGTGATATTATATTTGCATAGTTTAGTAACTGTACAGTGCAGTTGTATGTAATGTGAACAGTCTTGAAGTTAAGTTTAGACTGCTTATTTTGATATGCTCCAACATTGTTTTCAGGGCTGTTATCCTGTAGAGTTGGAGAGAGGACAGAGAGGTTTTGGCTTCAGTCTGCGAGGAGGGAAGGAATATAACATGGGCCTCTTCATCCTCAGACTAGCTGAGGACGGTCCTGCACTGAAAGATGGCAGGATACATGTGAGTTCTTACAACATTATCACATATAATGACACACAAAGAACCATATCAGATTCTTACATTAATAAATGACAAATCCTACAGTGAATGTTTTACATAAATATATAAAATAGAAAAATATACTACTGTTAAAAGTTCAAGGTCCGTTAAATGTTTGTGAATGAAGTATCTTATGCTCACTAAGGGCGCATTTATTTATGCATATAAATAAATATTTATTTATTTTACATACAGTAAAATCCGTAATATTGTGAAATGTTATTTCAATTTAAAATAATTGTTTTCAATTTTAATCCATTTTAAAATTAATTTATTTTATTCCTGTGATGTCAAAGCATTAATACTCTTCGGTGTCACATGATCCTTCAGAAATTATTTTAATATGCTGATTTTGTGATCAAGAAACATTTATTATTATAATCAGTGTTGAAAACAGTTAGTTGTGGAAACCATGATGCATTTTTTCAGGATTTAATTATTTTAAATAGAGATGTTTTTAAATAACATAATGAATGTAATACAAATAAAATGTATGTAATAAAAGTATACATTTCTTTTTAAAAATCTTACTGACACTAAACTTTTAAATGGTAGTGTATATTTTATGTAAAATAAAACATTGAATAAAAATATTCAATAATTATACAACACTTATTTTTATTATTATTTTTGATTCAACATAATACAATGAAATTTAAAATACAAATAAACACAAATATTTTCTAACATAAAACATAAATATATTATATTATGTTATGTTATATTATATATTAAGTGTTGAAAATCAGTGGTTGTTGTTGAAATGACAGAATTCTCTGTTTGTGTGACCTCACAGGTGGGAGATCAGATTGTGGAGATAAACGGTGAACCCACGCAGGGCATTACACACACACGGGCCATCGAGCTCATCCAAGCCGGGGGCAATAAAGTGTTGCTGCTTTTGAGGCCGGGACTGGGCCTGGTGCCTGATCATAGTGAGTCTATTTAATACCTGACCACTCACAGATAATCACACAAACAATACAGGTGTTACAGCCAAAGAAAAGATGCAAAATGCTGACATAGCTGAGAGATGTTCTCCATACCAAACCGCCTCTTTAAGTTTGTTCAGATGTGCAGAAGCGCTAATTTGAATTCCATCCGCTTCATGAACCGAGAAAAATCAGTTCCCTGAAGCTTACACGTTACGTTCCCCTCTAAGAAACAAATCAATTTCTGAAGATGGGTTTGTTTTCTGCTGCTGTTTCAAAAGCCATTGAAAATGTATTGTGACGGTTACCTTTTCTCAACAGAGTGTTTTCTAAAGCTACTTCATGCTACATCAGTACTCTTGTTCAAAACGTTATCACAAAATGGACTCGTATAGAGTACAACAGAAGTGGACTTACTGTATTATTACAATCATCATCACACTTACCTTATATTGTCTAAACATTGCATGCATATTGATCAACAACAGAATTAAGTACGCAAAGAAGTACACAAATTGTACTCAATTAGTGAATAGTGATTTGGGGGTCATATGCATGTTATGTCAGATCTTCCTATCTTCACGCATTGCATCTCTCAAATGCTGTCACTCTTGCTTCCTGTCTCTATTTTTGCTCATTTCTTTCTCTCTGTCTGGGCACTGTTCTATGCACCTCTCTCTCTCTCTCTCTTTCTTCCTTGTTTAGGTCTGAACTCTTCCTCCACACTGTGCTTCCACATGAAACCAGAGCATCACTAAAGGCTTCTCTGCTTTTCTTGGTCTGTCCCTAATAACTTTGGTAAACTTTGCATTCCTCCTCTATGCTTATTCTGTGTATGTGCAGTTCTACCTTTCTTTTCCTTTCCTTTGCCTAAAAATGAACCTTTTGCTTTTGAAAGTCACTAAATGAAAAAATCTCATTTAGTGAAAAAATCTCAGTTATCACAATTCTAGAGATATTAGTTTTCAAGATCATTTATTGCTATATAAACGTAGTGATAATTGGCCATTTGTCATTTTTGTTAATGTGAGTTTTTGTTCACATTTTTAAGAGAAATTTTACTTCTATTTCAATGCAAATTTACATAAGAATGATTTATAATACAAAATTTTTTATATTAACTGTATATGATTTAGATCGCATGTGTTTCATGAATGATATTTTGGAACTGAAAAAATCAAGACATTTATTATGATCAGTGTTATTTTAGTATATACTATTATATTATTAATGTTTTTATTTTTACATTTTGGTAATTTTATTTTTATTTGTAAATTTATATATATGTGTATATGTATATATATATATATATATATATATATATATATGTATGTGTGTGTCTGTATATGTATGTGTGTGTGTGTGTGTGTATATATGTATGTATTTTTAATTTTTATGTTTAGCTTTAATCTATTTTAATTTCAGTTAGTCTTTCAATTTTAAGTTTTTTTTGTCTTACATTTGTATTATAATTGTATTATATTTTATTTCAATGAATGAAACCCATTTTTAATAGTTTTAGTTAACGATAACAACACTGATCATGATTAGTTATTTTAATCTGTGACAGCCCTTTTATTTGTAAGGTGTCATAATTTGACGTGTCATAATTTAAGCAAAACTGAAATCTTTCCAAGAACCCCCTGGTGTATGTAAGCCCTTAGCTGGGAGTACTGCTCTGGAATGATGCATCCTGGGTAAATTTCAGAGACTAAATGTGTGACCAAATACATTTCTTACCTGACAGTTAAATGGCAAAGAAATTGGAGCCCATGTCAGGATCCACCAGCTTGGTTTAATTTTTGGTTCTTGTTGCCTCACGTCTGGCGGCGTGACATTTTATCTTGAGAGAAAATTGCAACTTCTTCCATTCTGGGTCTGACTCTTTCTCATAGCTGGTTTCAACTGCTTGACATGTGTCACTGTATCTGGAGGCCAAAAGCCACTGAAGACTGAAAATGGTGACAGTTTAATTGAGAATGTCTCTGCTGGAATGCATTTCATAGACAGGTTAATTATATTCAGTCTATCAGTTGTATTCTGCAGATGTACAAAATCCAATTCGCAAAGTTTAAACGTGCACTCAGACATTTTTTCCTCATTAAAAGTTTTACACAAAGAAATTAAGAGAATATATATATTTTAAAAAATATATATTCATACTGTATCAGTAGCCTCTGATGCAGCATCCACACCACTAGGTTTCAGTTTTCTGATTTGGTATTAAAACATCAATGCCGAAACATTTTCCAGGATACTTAGATCAATAGAAAGTTCAAAAGAACAATATTCATTTAAAATATATAAATGCCTTACTGTCACTTTTGATCAACATAATGCATCCTTGCTAAATAAAAGTATTAATTTCTTTAAAAAAAAATATCTTACAGACTGAGTACACCTTTAAAATAGATTGTAATTGTCATGTTTTGCATTTGTTTCAGACATTAAGGATAAGATGACAGGTCAGTCTGCAAACTCTCCAAGATATTCTGCATCCAGTGAGCCATCCACACCAGCATCTCCATCCTTCATCTCTCGCTCCCCTGAGGTCAATCCCTCTCCACCCGAGGAGCTCCCCTTCCTTGACCCGGTGGCTGCTTCTCACGGGCAACTTTACCAACACTACAAAGACGCCAAACAGCAAACTAGAAAGAGTGACCCAAGCATGCCTCATGACAACAATGACAACTTTACAACAATCCCCCGAAGACTAGATGGAAAAGAGCGCTCGCGCAGTCCAAAAAAGACTCTATACGTGGACAACAAGAACGACCCTAGTGAACGAGAACCTCGATCCACTAGCCCCAGAAAGACCAAGAAGGAGAGCGCTGGGATCAGACAGGAAGTGCCTCAAAAGGCCACTGATGGATTGAAGCCTAACTCTGGAAGGAGACACAAAGACGAGGACACTGTGCACAAGCAGGACAGGGAAACAGGAGAGATCAGACCTGAGGTCTCAAGAGGTGGCAGTGACAGATACCAGAGGGACAAGACAGCAGAACCTCAGCGGGCTTATCAGAAAGAGCCTGAGGGCGGAACCCTCAACCGGAAGGAGCATAGAGGACGAGACAGGCCTCGAGGGGAAGAAGAAGACAAGGGTGCCCCTCAAGAGACTCCCCATAATGGGAACCCTACCACCAAGAAAGCCCCTATAACCCCAGGCCCCTGGAAGGTCCCCAGCTCCGCAAGGATTCAGCCTCCGGTTCATGGAGTCTAATGTGTTTGGGAGCAGTTATTGATGTGAATCACTGTGTATTTTTTCTTTTTCTTTTTTTTGTATGACTCTCATCATCTACTCTGATAACATGCAGCGTTCGCTTGTGTTCACCAACAAAAGAGCGTTAATTTTGTGTGCCAATCAGACCGCAGCTACAGACTCGTCCATGTCTCCTTGCTCCTGTGATAACATGAAGGATGCTTTTTTGTGAAGGTTAAAAAAAAAAAAAAAGTGTCTATTATTATGTATTAATTCTCCATCTTTGATTTGCCGCATGTCCTTACAACGACTTCAGATTTCCAATGATGCAACTGTCCTCAAGATCCTAGTGACTTTGTGTAGACTGTGCATTAAGCAGCTTTGCGGTTAATTTCTTTGACATATCCATCTTTAAAAGACCAGAAACTTGTGGTTAAGTATATTGTTTACTACCTGTGTGTTTGAAGACGCATATATAATTTATTGAAATTAATACGATGATATAAACATATACATGTATAGAGGTATAGGTATTTGTATCCATTCTGAGCCAGGTCACTTATCAGTGTTCCAGCTTGCTGATATTTCGGCCTCCTAACAAACATATTTTTTCACAGTGCTATAGCTTTTACGGTTTATCTCAGATGAGCATTTGCAAGGTGTGTACATTTGGAAGCAAATGTTTGCTCGTATCATTAGAAGGTGAAGCAGAACTGGGAAATTTATATATTTTTGCATACTATCCAATCTAACATATATTTTTTCTTATACTTTTTGCACATTTCACTCGATCAAATGATTTGTACTGCATTGTTATCCCAATAATGGGACTTCATATTCATTTAAAGTGTCTTTGTGCATTTGTATCTTTCAGATCATCCTTTTAAATGTCAAGATGCTGTCTTATATCCAATGGAAATGTAGCTCAGAATCAAGTACCAAACATGGTGGATGTTATTCATCAACTTCTTAAAGCCTCAAACAATTGGCACAGACTCGAGATGTAACATTAATGCTGTCCAATATCTTTTTTCATAAGTATTTTTTGAAATACCATAAAAAAATCGATTGACAGGCAGAGCAGATATCAGTCAAACAATGCACATGCTACAGTGACTGAGTACTTCTATGTTTTGTCATGATGAAAAATGTGAATACTTTCTAATACGGTTTATGATTGCTTCTTGATCATTAATCTCAACCCTTTTGTAGCTTGTTTCTCTAGTGCATCTCATGTCATGAGGTTGTATGTATGATACTGTGGCCTTGCATTGCTTTACCTTACACAAAAAAGCCTTGTGGTCTCTACATTGTGGTAGTTGTAAATGTTTATAAAAATACAATGTACAGCACCTGTATAAAACTCGCCTTCGTGAGGGGAAAAAGAAGAAAAAAAATCTATAAATCGCTCCATTATTTTTTTAAGTAATTGAGAGTATGAGCATATATATAGAGAGAGAGTGGTTAAAGAAATTAATCTGGTCATGACCTTCTGTTCATGCACTGATGAATAAAGATTTACTGAAAACATCTTTTTTATTACTTTTGTGATTCATTAAGTGTTTGATTCCCTACATTATGAAACATACAGAAGTGAAAGAGCGCATTTTATTTCATTTCATTTATGAGGGTGTTCACACAACAGTGATGGAAAGTCCAATTCAACATCCATGAACAGGTTCTTTTGAACAGTTCATATCAAAGAACCAATTCAAAAGGGATTCCTTTGTCTTGTAATTACGTAATCACGTGGTCTCTTTCCAACATACTAATGCTGTAAAACATTCCAGAGTTTTTTCCATTTAACATCCATGAACAGGTTCTTTTGAACAGTTCATATCAAAGAACCAATTCAAAAGTGATTCATTTGTCTTGTAATTACGCCATCACGTGGTCCAGCACACTGATGCTATAAAACATTACAGTATTTATTTTCTTTTCCATTTCATTTGTTTATTGCAGTTTGTGTTCTAGTTCAGTCTGTTATGACTGAACTTACAAAAAAAAAAATAACTTGGAACCTATTTCACATTAAATACTAAAATTAACTTGGAAGATTCAGATTTCAAAGCTGTATTTATTAAACCAATACTGTGTTGATAAAACAAGTCATACAATCAAGCAATACATTTCCGTTATTTTATAACGTAACATTTCTTCACTGCCCAAGGCAAATTCTCCATTCGTTTTAACGAGTCAGTGAGTTGTTGACTCAAAAGCATCACGAACCGATTCGTAATAGAATCGCTCAGAACGGTTCTGTTAACAGGTTCAACAGATTCCTTGAAAAGATCCGACTCACAAGAACCATCGCCATTTTCAATATGACACTCAAGCCGCCAGGCAGGCAGATGCGACGCAAAAGCCGAAGACGTCCGCCTGACGCATGTTGTAAACATAGAAAAACCAAAAATAGAACAACTGAAAGCCAAGAAAGCGTCCCGCGTAAACGCCCACGGAAGAAATCCGACACCGCGCAACTATGATCAGGATGTCGTGTGTTGTTCTTTTGTTGGTTTTGAGCTCAACGCAGAGCGCATAGAAATATATATCTCCTTTCAACGAAACGGAACCGCCCAACCCCTGAAGCTGCTACAGCATTACGTCAGCCACTGGACGAGGTGCGTGCAGTAACGCACGCAACCCTTGAACCATAGCAGTACAGAAACATCACTACCCACAAATCTACAGATTGTGCGCATGCGCGCTCTGAGCGGGAAAACTACAAACGCGTTAACTCCGATTGGCTACGGACTAAAGAACTACAGCCCCCAATAGACATGCGCAAAAAGTCCCTCTTAAAGCCTTTTAAATTTACGTGCAAAATGGCTGCACAGGTCGATCTGCTTCGCGTCAAAGTAGAGGAGAAGAGCAGGGACAGCTTTGAAAAAGCCACCAAAGAGAAGAAAAAGAAGAAAAAACGAGAATCTTCGCCGTCCGATGACAAGCGCGAGAGATCGGAGAAGGAAGCGAAGAAAATAAAGCTAAATCACCACCAACACAATCACCAACATGCCCAACAACGAGCGCATCCACCGCACCAACAACAGAACAGTCAAGCGCGCAACTTCAGCAAAGAGCAGGTACCTGTGCAACACCGTCATCCTCTCCATCATCACCACAACAGCACCAAGAAAGAATTACCTCCGGTCTGGCCGCCGCGCAAAGTGACACCAGCAGCCCACGTCCCGCAGAAGACGGTCCTGCCGCCTTCCCCGCTGTTCACTTTCACGCCGCTCAAAGTAGCGAAGGCCAAGCCCCTCAATAACAAGCCCAAACACATTGAGAAGGACGCGAAACTTAAGCCCAAGAAGGAAAACGCCGAGGCGAACGTTAAAGTGGAGGAATGCAAGAAGAAGAAAGGTAAGTTTTATAGCGTTTCCACGTAAGCCAAACGAGTTTACATTTCTGGCTGGCTTCCAACTTGAGAAGTGAGCGGAGAAAGTGCCGTTAGCCTCAGCTGCTAACCCATGCGCGAGCACGCCCCCATTCACACGAGCTCAGAGTACGTGCAGAGGAGCAGTATCGCTAAATATTGAGGAAGAACGTTTTCACAGCTATGAAAGTACATTTTAATGAAACCTATAACTTACTATCATTTTTTTCTGCTTAGTATCAGCGGCGTTCTCTTTACTTCTGTCTTTTTGTTACTAAACTCGCTGTTAGTACTCTAAACTGTAATTTAACAAACATAAGAAACGTGGTACTAGTACTACTATAGCTTTTTTTTTTGATCAACACGATACCATAATAATACTAGGGTTTTTGGACACAATACCATGATGTCCTTTGAAGCGTTTTGCAGTATCATGTACTGTATTTGGTAACCTTTCAGTACAGTACCATAGTATTACCGTATGTTGTCATGGTTGTACCTTGTTACCGCCAAAGTAACGTTACTTTTTAAAATAATGGATATTAGTTTGTTAATAACAACAACTGTAGTAATTATGGTATTGTGCCTGAAACCATGGTCACCATAGTAGATAAATGCAGTATTATATATGGTGAAAGAGCATCTTATAGACATGATTTATTTCTGGATCAACAAATGTACAGAATTGTGTTGTATTTTGAGAGCTATAAATTCATTTACGTGAGTTTTTTTTTTCACATTTACATGGTAAAGACCTATGTACAATCGACATTTACTTAATGTTCTGCCATTTTTGTTTCTTTTCAGAGCCCCACAGTGAAAATGGCAAAACCCAGACCCTGGAGGAATACCTCCTAAAGAAAAAGAAAAAGAAGAAGCGGCATCGTGAAGATGAGCGTGGCAAGAAGTTACGCGTGCACAACAAAGAGGTGCAGACGGTGTGTGCAGGATTGCCAGGAGATGCTCCACCTCTTTCTGAAGACCCTGTCGTACACGCGAACATCAAAGATGAGAAGCCGTGTCCGGGCTTTGGTGAGTACCACGCTCCCAAAGTTGGGAAGAAGCCGTTCCTCTCGCACCAAGACCACTTCATCCGCAGCTCGTGGCTTCAGACCAACTCCTCCTTCAGCAGACTCATCCATGAGGAAAAGCAGCCCAATGGAGGGGCGTCAGTACTACATGCTTATGCAGATGAACTGTCCTTACTGCGGCCCGGGGACACTGAAAGATTCGCCCAGGAGTTCCTGGATCTTGCCTTTGCTGAACACCCGAAAGGAGCTGCGCGCTATGCACTCGCCGTGGTGCATGGAGCGGCCTCCTACCTGCCCGATTTCTTGGACTACTTTGCCTTCAATTTCCCAAATACGCCTGTCAAGATGGAAATTCTTGGTAAAAAGGACATTGAGACCACCACGATTGCCAACTTCCACTCCCAGGTAGGCTTTGTTGTACCTTCAAGCCATGGCATGTTTTTGCCAGTATGCATTGATACCTTGCATGTGTGACTGACAAATTAAATCTATTTAGCCATTCTTACTTCTAGAGGACTGTTGAAGCACCTGAATTTCTTGTTTACACAAGTCAGGCGGCTAGAAGGTGTCAGTTCAAAGTACATTATAAGTCTTGAGTAAGTGAAGCAGACCAAATTACCCATGTCCAAACAAACAAACTGACATTTTCGAATTCGTTCTTTTAAGAAACATGGGAATCACATAGCCTATTGAAGTTATGTTCATTTTCTGGCAGTCTTTAAACGTCTTATTACTGTAAATTTTGCCTTAAGGCTTGTTTACACCAAGGACGAAAACTATAATGTTTTGATAATCTTTCTAATTTCTTTTCACACCAGTTATAACGACAACGACAGATAGGAACAGTATCATTGGAATCACTTTCAGAACCATTTTTCCAGCTGATGGACGATAAAAACATTGACAACAGATCAAATTCCACCTGACTCTATAGAGCTTGAGCATTTAAAGCAGAAGACGACATAACTGCAGCGCACGCTTATAATAAACAGATCGATATCATGCATTGGTGTGGATCCTAATATAGTTATAGTTATCATTCTTGATGTGAACAGCCCTTTAAACTTTTTATTTGATCATGAAGCTTTGAAAAGATGCACATGCTGAACTTTGCATTAGGGTTAATTTTAGTTTTTTTTTTGTTGTTTTTTTACATATTGCAGCACTAAGATAAAGAGTGTGTGTTAGATTGTTTCCCGGTTCTGAAGTGCTTTTGTGTTGCAGGTGAGCCGAACATACTGCTCTGGGACATATAGAGCTGGTCCCATGAGGCAGATCAGTCTGGTCGGTGCAGTAGATGAGGAAGTGGGCGATTACTTCCCAGAGTTCTTGGACATGCTTGAGGAGTCTCCGTTTCTTAAGGTTAGAAATAATCTCTCAGACATGAGTGAGTGAAAGATCTTGTGCATTTGGTAGCTGCAGTTTAACTGTAGTGCAAATGGTGCATTTCAGTTTACTATTTGTCAGCGGAGTTTCTTACGGTTTTGGATCCAGCTAAATGGTGTTGTCTTGCACAGTTATGTAAAGATTTTGGTTGCATCCCTGTACTTTTAAAGATCTCTAAACATCAAAATTGAAGATGTGTACACTACTATTCAAAAATCAAAAATTTGGTGTCTGAAATTTATTTATTTATTTTAATTAATTTTTTTGAAAGAAATCTTACCCCAAACAATAATTTGTGTCCAATAAAATGTGATTTAGAAACTTTTAAGCAGATAGTAATGTTATTGCTAATAACTAATAAATGTTTGCTATTGAACTATAATCAATCGTTTCAAATGCTTCAGTGGAATTTAGACATTATAACATTATATTGTAATAGCAAATCCAGGGTTTTTCCTACATTGAAAATTTTTTGGCGGCCGCCAAAACAAATTTTTGTCCTGCCAAAGCCTTTACGAGGGATACAGATGATTGCTGCGATTGTGATAGTGCGCATGTTAACTGGCGGAGAGAAGGAGCAGAGAGCTCCTCCCTCGTGCGTGCAAACTCTCTCTGTCTTCAAACTAAGCACTGTCTTTGCTCTCTCTGTTTCTCACACATAATAATGATGCTAAAAGTTCGGAAGACCGAATCCATGTTTCAT
Organism: Anabarilius grahami; assembly: GCA_003731715.1. Lineage (NCBI taxonomy): Eukaryota > Metazoa > Chordata > Actinopteri > Cypriniformes > Xenocyprididae > Anabarilius > Anabarilius grahami. Next base: position 1,631,936 of record RJVU01036174.1, on the reverse strand, counting down.
GTGGCGCATTCGGAGAATTTTTCCTGAATAACTGCTGGGTGTGAATAGTGCTCTAAAGAACGTTACCTCGTCTTCTCTGACAGGCATCCCGCACATGCAGCTGACATAAACCACACTTTCAATAGACGAAAAAAAAATCGTATCCAGTGAAGTGTTTTCTGTGTTGACAAATATTTTGTGATGTCCTAATAACAGCCTCGATTCGCACGCAACGCGTTCACGTCCGCTAATGTCCGATTCGCAATCTAATGACTCATTTGAACTGATTCATTTTAATAATGGTTAAAACAACTGATCTGTCCAACACTGAACTCACGAGACGTCACACTGTCTAAATCGGTCTATAACAAATAATTTATTCAGAACACCTCTGAAATGAGAACGTAAATGTACTTACCCCATTTAACAAGAGTGGTTAGTAAGATTTAGCCTTAATAATCCACAGTATTTTCAGGTTATTTATATGAAGTGGTAAATTACCTATAAAATCAGTTTAGACTGGAGTGAGGTGAAACCAGAACAAAGTTGTTTTTAGCTATGGCATTCAATTGTTATGGTAGAAAATTAGACTATTAGTTAAATTAACTTTTTAATTCTACTTTTTAATAAAAAAAATAAAAAAAAGCTATGAAATCATAGATTTTTTTGCAAAGAGGGCAAGAAAGGATTACAGTGAGAGTGGCAGGTAAATTATTGTCAGTATTGGGCTCACAGATCACGTAGGTAGGGACATTTTTACTGTTTGTGTCGATTACCATGTCTGTCAGCCACCACCGAAGACCATTTTTGACCCAGGAAAAACTCTGAAATCTCAAAACTCTCTACTTTTAACATTTGTTATTAAATTAATGTTTTTAAATATTAGCTTTGAGTGTTAGATGATGGCAAAGGTAAATATCTAAATTTAAAAAGGCAAATGAGCATGTACAATCAGATATGTAATATCCATACATTTAAAATAAATCTCTAATATCATCCATTAAAGGTGCAATATGTACGATTTTCTGTCCGCTAAAGGCCTATTCAAACAAAGGCGTAGCTTGATGACGCCAAGTTTGAGCGAGGATTCTTGTTACATGTGGTCTTCACCTCACAGCCTGTGGAAAATAATCGGGATAGGACTCGGGAAGAAATCATGTTCATGGATGCGATTATTATCATTACTGTAGTATGAAGCAGAGCAGGACTGAGTGTTGTGGGAGCTGAACGAGGCCGCTGGAGCGATTGCGCAACACACGCCTCACGAGCAGCGAAACTTTTATTATGTCACAGTCGCCGGCGCCGCTTCCGCTTTTCCCGTCATGAGTATGAGGTAACACAGCTCTGTTTATCATATTATTTATCATATCATATTTGAGAGTGTTGAAAATGATGTTATAACGTTACTCTGTGCGTTCGCTCGGCGGCTGCTGTGAGACACTTGTTTGAGACACACTGCAGTAAGATAGATCGATTTTAGAATATCATATTAAATGCTGGATGGCTTGTGTTAATAATGGCATGCAATTAATTTTAAAACGTATTGTATGATGGAGAAAATTATGTATTACTGTCATTAAAAACAAACCTGCATCTGATTATGCTATGTTAGTTACTTCACAAAAGTGTTTTTCTCTGAGGCATGGTAAAGCATGGTACTCGCAAAAAATCAAGAAAATTATTTAAACAAGACTAAATGTGTTGAGCTATATAACAATAATTTTTTTTCTGTCTATAAATAAATATATCAAAACGGTTGTTCCCTTGTCTATTAAAACATGCTATATTAAAGCATCTTTGGTGTTTCCATGGTTTCTACAAAACAAAACTGGAAACCGAGGGTAACGCGGGTATGACGCAATTGACAGGCAACTCCTTACACGTCCCGGAGCCTTGGTTAAAATTGCAATTTTCTCATGATTTACAAATAGTTGGAAACATTTGGAATATTGTAAGTACTCAAGTGAACAAAATATATAGCACTGGCTTAGTGGTTTTTGGATATTTTACTGCAAAATTCTTACATATTGCACCTTTATCTATTATATTATGCATCCCAAAAGTGATAGCAAGTTGCATGTCATGGCTGTGATGAGGGCTGGGAAAATAAATCGATGTATCGCAAATTGAGAAATGATTCTGGATCGATTCAGAGATTTTGCGAATGCATAGCTATTCTCTCTCAAATCAATTCTGAGCTTAGTTTTTAACAGCAGATGGCAGCTTCCAATTTCTTAGACACACCACTTGAACCTTCTATAAAATAATTATTCATAAATTTTGCAGTTTGCAGTTGGCTCTTTATATTAAACTCGCATCATAAAAGCATTCTGAGATGCAAGAACATTCTCAGATTCAGCCGAACGCACGAGCGCTCTTCTTCATGAGCATTTGAGTGTGCGGTTAAAAACTAGCCTAGAGCACAATCTGTTGTTAAAAACTAAGCTTAGAATCGATTCGAGAGAGAATCGTGATGCATTTGGAAAATCTTAGAATCAATCCAGAATCATTTCTCGATTCGTGATGCATCAATTTGTTTTCCCAGCCCTAGCTGTGATGTGTCTGCTTTGATATGTTACACCCCAACGTCCGGTTTCAATAGAAAATATGTCTGCACAGAAAAGAAAATGTGTTCGTCCAGTTGTTTCTTGCAATTAATTCATTGAGACAATGGTCTGGGCAAGGCTACAGCATAGTTTTAACTTCCCGACTTATGTTTTGTTTGCCTGTGCAGATGACTTTGCCATGGGGAAGCCTGTCCAGCCTGAAGCTTGACTGCAGGTCCCAGAGCGACGATGGTCCCATCATGTGGGTGAGACCTGGAGAGCAGATGGTCCCCACAGCTGATATGCCCAAGTCTCCATTCAAGAGACGAAGGTATGCGCTGTTTTGATGCGACTGTAGATATTCCACCTCAAAAGAGACTTGCCGCCTCACAAAACACTTTCCTTTTGGTTGTAGATCAATGAATGAGATCAAGAACTTGCATTACCTCCCGAGAGCCAGTGAACCGCGTGAGGTGCTGTTCGAGGATCGGACACGAGCCCATGCTGATCACGTTGGCCAGAGCTTCGACTGGCAGAGTACAGCAGCTGTGGGTGTCCTGAAAGCAGTGCAGTTTGGGGAATGGTGAGTGCAACCATCTGCCACGCAGAAACATATGCACATGCTTGTACATGCAAAAAGCTGCGTGTAATTAACTATAGATAAAATGACGTTTAATGTTCTCCTCTCTCATAGGAGTGACCGGCCACGGATAACCAAAGATGTGATCTGTTTTCACGCTGAGGACTTCAATGACGTTGTTCAAAGGCTTCAGCTAGACCTGTATGAGCCACCTGTATCACAGGTAGGAGCTGTTAAACTGCTAAACAGGACAGACTGTAGGCATGTGTGTTTATATTAGTCATGGCTAACATGGCAAGTTGGGTTGTGTTAGCACAATTTATGAGTGAACATGCATTGTAAGTCATAATTTTTGGCACTGAGCAGTATTGCTAAGGCCGGAACACACCAAGCTGATGCTGACGAACTAGTGGCGATGAAAGCAGACTGCGGGTTGGCTCACGTCGGCAGCGCCTGTGTCCAAAGTTGGCCTGACACACCAAACCAACGCTCGACAGCCGACGGCCAAGTAGCACTTCCGTTCTGCGCCTGCGTGAGATGAAATGCCTTTCCGAACCAGCAGGTGGCAGTATCTGAACAGCCAATCAGAATTATCAGATGGCCCGACGGACCGACAAGCTCCGACGCCGATTCAACATTTCGAATCGGCCGAAAAAAAGCCAACGAGGACCAACTTTAGCCAACGGTGCAGAACACACTGAGAAAACTTAGTCGGCCGACGAACAACAACTGCCCGACAGCCGACCGTCGGCTTGGTGTGTTCCTGCCTTTACAGGATTATAACATACTTTCTTAAAATATTATTTGGATTTATTATGCTGTCAGTTTTGTTATATTTATATTAATTGGTAATTATTTTAAAACTTTTTAATACTCATTTTCCATGGTATCAATACATTGGTACCAGCTGCATTTTCTTGCTCTCTCTTCTTTCCAACATCAAGTTGACCCGCACTGCAGTGTATATATTTTAATCATATAAGTATATAGTCCATTGCGCTGCATGTTTTAGAGTAAAGTGCATCACTGAGTGGGTTTACATGCACGTTCTTAAGCCAATTATGCTTAATAAGCCAACAACGACCCTGGTCATGTAAGCGCTGTAACCCGTTTTCTTTTATCGGAGTAAGGTCATAAACGGCTTAAGAATAAACCAGTCGGAACAGGTAGTTTTTTGCCTCTTACACCAATTTTGCGTGGCATGTAAATGCATGAACCTGCTTTCTGTCGGCTTATTGAAGTGCGCATATGTGATACGTGACAGAATCGCATCCTTAGTGCAGATTTAAACGCATCCAGACAGAGCGAGGGTTTTGCGGGAAAGAAAGAAGGAAATATCACAAATGCTGACGTGCCTAAGACTTCTGCACAATACTGTATATATTTTTTTAATTTTACAGTGCAGTTGTATTACAATAGTAATATATTTCAGTCTTAGAAATAATATAACTATAATAATAATTGAGACTAGATTGACAAATTTCACCATTCGATTCCGATTTGATATTAATTTTGATGTATATCAGGTACAGTCCAAGGCAAATTATCTCAAGGAAAAAAATCTTCCAACTAATGCTGTAAATTATACAGGGAGTCAGTTGGTATTACGTTAGCTACTGTAATATCAAACGTAACAATTTGTATACAAACACTTAAAGGATTAGTTCATTTTCAAATGAAAACTACCCTAAGCTTTACTCACCCTCAAGCCATCCTAAGTGTATATGACTTTCGTTTTTCTGATGAACACAATCGGATAAATATTAATAAATATCCTGACGCATCCAAGCTTTATAATGGCAGTGAATAGGGGTCATGAGTATGAGCTGAAGATGTTACGTCCTATGCCTTTCCTATTCAACTTACGGAAAAAGTGTAATTGTAAACGCCAGTGTAAAAGTGAAAAGTGTAAACGCCAGTTTACACTTTATTCGTAACTTAAATACGGAAGGCGGTCTGGCGGAAGCTAGATATTTTACTTCATAACTTGTTAAATATGGATTTTTTTTTTTTTTACACAAACGCAACGTTTCGCTTCAGAAGGCCTTTATTAACCCCCGACATATAACATTTACGTGACATATTGTTTACTAAGCTGACGTCTTTCCGTGTTGAAACACTTGAGTGATTACATGAGACACAATATGGTTTTCGGTAATTGGTACAGTATCTTTCAACATTACTTCTGATGCTCATTCATGTTTATTTCATGCTGTAACTAGTAGTAAAGTGGAAAAAATATATCTATTTACGTGTGCTTTGCGCTGCTGCTTCGCTTGATCTGAGGCAGCAACAGCGATCTGTCACGATACTGTTCACAATTTATGCCTCTAATGTTGTGCCAATTTTTGCCCATGATATCGATTGACAATAGTATTGAATATCAATCTTTTTCGAGGTATTGTATTGAACAGAAATTGTACATGACAACAGTAGCCTCCACTACATTTACATCTTTCATACATTTTTCATAGCTCTGTGCAGGAAGCTTGTTTGATTTGTGAAATATTAAATTCTGAAGATGAATGAAAGGAGTAAAATATGTTATTCTATTTAGGTGATAATGTCAATCAAAAAATGTTAAACATCTTTTTTTACACTTTTATAAACAAGACATTTTAATTAGTCATTTTGAGTTTAATATTGAGTTGAATTAATTTCAAGACATCAAAAAACTTAAGTTTTTATAATGCATCATTTATAATTATTTTTAGACCACAGTTTGATCTATTGATGACGTGGTGTTGGATGAGCAGGAATTAATATTTCTGAGTGTTGTGATGATGTAACGACAGGCAGGTGTAAAATAGGTCAGCATTCCCATAATGCCCCTCTCTCTACAGTGTGTCCAGTGGGTGGACGATGCCAAACTCAACCAGTTACGACGGGAAGGCATCCGCTACGTTCGTGTGCAGCTCTGTGATGACGACATCTACTTTATCCCCCGCAACGTGATCCACCAGTTTAAAACAGTCTCGGCCGTGTGCAGCCTGGCGTGGCACATCCGTCTAAAGCAGTACCACTCCGAGGATGAGGTGGAATCAAAGGACGTTAAGACCAAGGACCTGTGTTCCACATCCTGTCCTCCCCCCTCTTCTTCCCCTGTTCACCCGGACACTAAAGTCACCTCCTGCGCCCGGCTACAAACGGACACGGCACAAGGTGGGGTGGCGAAAACGGACGAGCTGGTTTTCCAGAGGCCCGCTACGCCACCCAGAGAGCCACAGCCCTCGCCTCCACAACCGGCTAAATCCGCCCACACTGTTTCCGCCACTCCCTGTTCGGAGACCAGCCCTCTCCCAGCGTCCTGCCCTCTGTCCTCGCCCACACCAGAGCAAATGCTTCCACAGATTCCCACCGAGCCTGCATCAGACTCCTCCTCACTCAATGGCAGCAGGTCCACGGATTTCCCCAAATGACTTTCGAATCCATCCTTTTGTGGAGGGGTGGAGTTTTATTTCACCTAACAGACTTGACTGACATTCCACAATGTAAAAAAAAAAAAAAAGGAATATCTGGACTTTGCCTAAAAATTATGAAGACTGTATATTTTTCTTTTTTAGATTTTGGTTAAGAAAATGACCCCACAAGTACTTTTTAGGTTTTTCTCAGCCAAAGTATTTAATTTGAAATATATTTTTGCTGATTACTCAGTATTGTTTTATATTTGTTTATATATTATTATAAATGAGATGAATTTATCTCTCAAGAGGGACTTTTCATGTTGTTTCCCAGGCCATCATGTGCATCATGTTGATCTGCTAATTGGTTTTACAAACAAGGAAAAAAGTGCCTGTCACAAGTGGAGAGCAGCAATCATATCTTAAAAAGAGAAAAATAGTCTTCTTTTTTTTTTTTCCCCATGGTGTAATGTCATTCTGAAGTATCTGACGTATTTAAGCTAGACTAGAGAGAAGGTATCACTTTCAAGTGAGAGAGATTTGCTTTTTCATTTCCTCTGGTTTTAAATTAAAACACTTTGCTTGAAGTAAAATTTAATTATTTTTTGAACGAGTAATAGCAGTAATTATCAAAGAGGAACCTGTGCATTACCTCTCATGTTTGCAGGAAATAGGATATGGCCTCCACAAGAGGGTTGTTCATTTGTTTGTTCATTTTAATTATTTATTCTTGTCCAGAATAGTCAGTCTTTTAAGATCATGGTCATAAATTTTATTTGTCATGTTCATTTTCTGTCTGTTGTGTATACAGAAGCCATTGTGCTTTTTCTTTTACATTTTTACTTTGGGCTAGGAAGAGATATTCCATCTAAGATTGAACTTTAGCAGAAAATTTGATGGAAATGTAATAACCAAACCTGCACTCAGGGGCAACATGCTGATGCCTTTTCATTTGGTCTCCTCCTACTGTGTTTACTTTTGAAGTTTATAGTAATCTAATCCATTTGTTCAGATTATTGGGATTTAATGAGCTCTTGATCCTATAATTCTGACATGTTAGAATGAGCTTTATTTAAGGAAACGATCCCTTGATTCAAATGGATCATCTAAACAGGCTTCCATTCAGATTTTACACCTGATCCTGCTCATACTTTCATAGTAGTTTTAGAGTCTGAACGGAAAGATTTGCTTTTTTTTTTAATCATACTTATGCTCTGGACTTTTGTGTTTCTGTCTGTCACC
>RJVU01036174.1:1613335-1624141 GCA_003731715.1 Anabarilius grahami | reverse complement strand
TCCTGTTGCTTCGGCCATTTTAAGCATTTGTTGAATTTTTCTGAAAGTCAGTGAGTGCAAATATGAATTAACTCAGTAATACACATGAACGTGGTATGAATAAATTCCTGCGCTTTTCTTCAACCAGAAAACTGTTATTGTATGTTGCTATTCCCATAATCTGCTACCCAAATTGTATTCCTTCAAAAAACATTTGATATCATTCATAAGTAAAGTAGCAGAAGGTATATGCCCAGTAGTACTATCGCATAACACTTGTTTCTTATGTGTTGTCCTTAGTAATTTATGATAAGCATTCTAGGGTGACTATGCCATCCGATTTAGTTGGATGAGTGCAATTTAGCTTTCACTTACAAAGTGTAGTTGCGTGTCAGTAATGTTTTTGCACATGTTAATGTGGTTCTTTTAATGGGATTTAGTCTTAAAGCAGGCATTCAATGTTTTTGAAAGGGTTGTGGGCAGTAGTTGTGCTTCTCCATTGATGCCAAGTATTGCTAATGACTGATTTGAATGTAATTTCACACCAGCAAGCCAATCAGTCTACATTGATTATGGTTTCAACAAAATGATCTAATGGCTTTCCCTAATCAAATGCATCCTGTAAAAATGAGTGCCTTCTATCAAGTCTTTAATTGTCTGCTATTAAGCTAACTGATGTTATACAAGTTGTACAAAGCATTAATTGCGATGGAATTTCATAAAGTCTGGCAATAAGTAATGATTGGGAATTTATTATTGTAGAAAAATGCTAATTCTACTAATCCAGAACCAACTGAAGGTGACCGCTTTATCGGCCACCAAAGGACAACAATGCAAAAATAGAAAAATTGGTGGTAAATGGCATTGAAATTTTATAATCATGTGCAATATGAGTCATATCGGCTTCTTATATTTCCCACTGTTTTTTAATTAGGATTACGAATATATATGCAGTTTGGAAAGCCTAAACAGTAATCAATTTCCCCACTTTCTCAGTTTCAGATTCTGCAGATGAGTGGTTTTGTTTAATGAAATAAAAGATGCTTCCATATTTCACTTAATACTTAAATTGGAGGTCATAATTAACCAATCCATTAAGATGAATCTTCCCATATATACAGACATGTTCTCCACTCAATAACACACGAATATTCTTTTACACCTTACGGTTTCATGGTATATTAAAATGAACATGATGTTTAGTGCTCTGTTTCTTCTGAATTTTGGCAGCTAGATTCTTTTTTGTGTTGATCAGGTTTTTGATGGTCGTTTGTAATATAGGAAAAATCCACTTAGGGATCAAGGCATGCTCTGTGTGTTTGATTCATTATTTGCTCTGTTTGATATTTGTATAAAGGTTTTCAATTTCATTGATTTTTAAGGACTAATTAGATGGTCAATTATGAACATAGTCAAAGTAATGTTTTGTAAATGCTAAGTTACATTTAATAGAACTGTCATGTGGATCTTTTCAATTGTGTAAAAATGCAATGGAATGCATAGACTTTTTCTGTATTTTTTTAAATAAACCATTTTATGAGTGTACCAAGGTGAAGCATTTCTTAAAGGGGACTTTCACTGGAGCAGAAAATACAAATATGCAAATGAGCAAACACAGTTAAACACAGTCACAAACCATAAACTTGATAACAGTTATTCACAATCCTTTTTCATTTTTGTCTCTTTCGAACAGACCTGGCACCAAATGTGCTGTTGTTAAATCCAAAGTTATGTAATGTAGAAATGGTTTGATTGGCCATGGTTACCTGCAGCTGTGTATTTTATAAAATACATTAAAAAGTTAATTTATATTACCTATGAGATTATGAAAATGTCTATAATTGTCTTTAGCACAATTATAATCATTTGTTTTTATATACATTTTAGTTGCAAGATCGTTGCAACATGGTTCAAGGTTCAAACAGGACATATTCTTGCATTATAACTTTACATGTAGTCAAAGTTCTGACAAAGGCACAATCTGTATAAATGTCCATCTGTTGTGTGAGGTCAGTGGTTGGTCTACTATCCCTCAAAACCCACAGTGCTTGTCTCTCTGAGGCTGAAAGAAATCTTTGCTCAGTAAATCCCCTTCTTGTGAGGCTGTTCTCCTTTTCTTTCACCTTCGACATGAACTAGACCCATGTTTCTGGCTTATTTCGTGGGCCCTTTGGCTTTCCAAAACGAGATCCAAAAGCTGTGGAGTAATAAAGGATTCGTTAACTGTCCACACAACATCATGTATTAGCATAGTATTACCAGGTGTCAACATGAACTGAGGAAATATAAAATGGAGTAGCTCCATCTGGTGTCAACTCTCAGAACATCAGTTTAAAAAAACATTTTGTGTAAAAAAGAAAATGTATTAAAGGTCCAGTGTGTAATATTTAGTAGGATCTATTGACAGAAATGCAATATAATATACATAACTATGTTTTCAGTGGTGTATAAAGACCTTACATAATGAACTGTTATGTTTTTATTACCTTAGAATGAGCCATTTCTATCTACATACACCGCGGGTCCCCTTACATGGAAGTCGCCATTTTGCGCCACCATGTTTCTACAGTAGCCCTAAGTGGACAAACTGCTCTACAGATCGCGTTTCATCACTATGTTGTTCTTCTTCTTCTTTGGTGTTTTTAGAGGCAGCTTGCATCGTCACTATGTTGAATACGCACAAAGAAGTAGTAGTACTCTCTGCTGTCTCGAATAATGACATCTTTGTCCTATGTTGGCCACCGTAGCTTCTCTATGTGATTCGAAAGGGGGGGTGAGCGGTAGACTGAGCCGTTGGTTGCAATTCGTAACCTCACCACAAGATGCCGCTAAAATTTACACACTGAACCTTGAAAAGGAGGCAATAGCTTACAAAATAAGAATCCAACAGCAGCACCATAGGGTGGTGGAGCAGACTGAGGCGTGGCTGTAGATGGGGCTGAAGGCGTGGCTGTAGATGGGGCTGATGGTGGGGCTGGGGGCGGGATCGGAGGCGGAGCTATTTTTGCTGCAAATGACAGTAACATGATGTTTAGGCCACACACATGCAGCTGCATGTCATTTGATTTAAATGTTTATTTTAATAGTTAAATGCAATAGAATTATTTTTGTGTCAACAAGGAAAAGTAGAAGTGGTTATTATACATACGCTTCTGTCTTCCTTTCAAAAACTTAATACTCTGTAAGAAAAGAAATATGTATTTGCATTTATAGAATCTTTTTTTATCCAAAGCAAGTACTGTTCACACATAAGAGGCCATTCACACATTTTTTTTAAAGTTTAACTTCTTAACTTGAGCTCTGTGGACTTGTGTCATGCTGTGAGACGCAGCAAAAATTTTGAGACGAGCGCAATGAAAGTGAAAGTGAAATGAAAGTGAAAATGACACGTGAAAGCCAAGTATGGTAACCCATACTCGAAATTTGTCCTCTGCATTTAACCCATCCATGTTAGTGCACAGACATTAGGAGCAGAGTAGTGAGTGGTGAACACACACACCCGGAGTAGTGGGCAGCCATTATGCTGTGGCGCCCGGGGAGTGATTTCGGGGTTAGGTGCCTTGCTAAAGGTCACCTCAGTCATTTCCTGCCAATGCTGGAACCAGCAACCTTTGGGTTACCAATTGGACTCGCTAACCATTAGGCCATGACTGCCCTTGTTCAAACATGTCCTTCGAGCAAATGTTTACATAGAAAAACAACGCAATGGAATGCAAAAACCGTAACGTTCTGGAAATTAAAAATGCGAGATGCTCGCACGCAGTTTTAAAAATTGAACTTCTTTTAACTTGACGTGGCGTCTTAAATGCTTATGCAAAATACGGCGAAATTGACAGTCAAAAGCGTGCATTTAACCCATGTGCATCCATCCATCATAAACATACTCCACACGGCTCCGGGGGGTTAATAAAGGCCTTCTGAAGCGAAGCGGTGCATTTGTGTAAAATATTTATATTTAACAAGTTATAAAGTAAAATATCTAGCTTCTGTCGGACCGACTTCCGTATTCAACTTACGAAAAAAGTGTAACTGACGCAGTTACACTTTTTTCGTAAGTTGAATATGGAAGGCTGTCTGGCAGAAGCTAAATATTTTACTTTATAACTTGTTAAATGTGGATATTTTTCTTACACAAACGCATCACTTTGCTTCAGAAGGCCTTTATTAAATCCCTTGGAGCCATTTATGATGCATGGATGCACTTTCTTGAGCTTCATACTTGTTGGTCCCGTTCACTGCCATTATAAAGCTTGGACGTGTCAGGATATTTATTTATTTAATTCTGATTGTGTTCATCAGAAAGAAGAAAGTCATATACACCTAGGAAGGATTGAGGGTGAGTAAATCTTGGGGTAATTTTCATTTTAAAGTGAACTAATCCTTTCAGGTCAGTATGAAACAGAAGTTGCGATTGTCCTATCTTTCCTGTTGTGATATACACTACCGTTCAAAAGTTTGGGGTCAGTAAGATTTTTTAATGTTTTAAAAGAAGTATCTTCTGCTCACCAAGCCTGCATTTATTTGATTAAAAATACAAACAAAAACAGTAATATTGTGAAACATTATTCCAATTTAAAACAGCTGTTTTCTATGTCAATATACAGTAAAGTGTAATTTATTCCTGTGATCAAAGCTGAATTTTCAGCATCATTACTCCAGTCTTCAGTGTCACACGATCCTTCAGAAATCAATCTAATATGATGATTTGATGCTCAAGAAACATTCATTATTATTATCAATGTTGAAAACAGTTATTTACATTTTTATTTCATGATGCTATGATGAATAGAAAGTTCAAAAGAACAGCATTTGTCTGAAATCTAAATCTTTTGTAACATTAAACACTACCGTTCAAAAGTTTGGGGTCAGTAAGAATTTTAATTTTATTTTTGGGGGATAGAAATAAAATTAATCAATACTTTTATTCATCAAGGATGAGTTAAACTGATCAAAAGTTACAGTAAAGACAATTAAAATGTTAGAAAATATTCTATTTTAAATAAATGCTGTTCTTTTGAACTTTCTATTCATCGAAGAATTTTGAAAAAAAATTGTACACAACTGTTTTCAACATTGATAATAATAATGAATGTTTCTTGAGCATCAAATCATCATATTAGATTGATTTCTGAAGGATCATGTGACACTGAAGACTGGAGTAATCACAGGAATAAATTACACTTTACTGTATATTGACATAGAAAACAGCTGTTTTAAATTGGAATAATATTTCACAATATTACTGTTTTTGTTTGTATTTTTAATCAAATAAATGCAGGCTTGGTGAGCAGAAGATACTTCTTTTAAAACATTAAAAAATCTTACTGACCCCAAACTTTTGAACGGTAGTGTATGTCTGAGTGAAATGGCTTCTCAAACAATAAAAAAAAATGCAGGGTGAGACTTGGTTGGAAATCGATTAGATCATTGGATCAGTAGCGTTTGCTATTGCTGTGATCTCAATGAGTAAAAGGTTTCCTGGCCTTGTGCCAATAAACACGTCATCAGAGCAAAGGAGTTATTTTGATTTCACAGTGACTAACTTGAGTGCTGCATTTTTGGAATAGCTGCGGCTGCAAAAGACGCAAGAAGTGAGCACAATTTTCAAATGTGTCTGTCTAGTGCATTTTTACAAAAAAAAAAAATGGAAAAGTTGCACAATGGAATACAAAAACAATCTGTGTGAACTGCCCCTTAAAAGTGTGTTCAAGGTAGGCTATACATTTTTTGTATGTGGGTTCAATGGCAAACAATACAAAATAAATGTTTATTTGACATCAATAAACTCAATTTGACGTTTATTGTGCAATGCACTTTACATGTACCAAATACAGAGACTTTAGAAGTTGAACCTTAGTCCTGGCCTTGCTGACCAGTGAAGTTTTCTCTCCCCCTCTGTTTGAATGGTTCTCTGTTGGTCTCGTTGCTGCTGGCTGACTGCTGGATGCCGGCTGGTGCTCCACTGTATTAGCCACAGGGCAAGCTAAACTAAGGTTATGTGGTCTTGCTTATGCAGTTTAATAAACTGATATCAATCACTATCAAGTGATTTATGCTGTCACTCACCTTTGCCTCCAATTGCCATGGTTACAGGGACTGGAGGAGTCAGCGGAGCCACAGATAGAGGCTCTGTAAAATTAAACACAGCTGTGCACACATAGATCCAATAATAGTGCACCATCTTTATCTCTGTCGCAGTGATAAACACTACACTACAGTGCACCTGAGAGGCTAAATTTGCTTGTGCATGTTATATTGTAACGACACTACCGACTGAGGTGTGGGTGGGCAAAATGGAAACACCAGCCTACCTTGTTTTGAACCTTTTGCTCTGACGCTCTGTTAGAAAATGACACATTTGGTAAGAATGAGTCAATCATTAATCATACAAAAGGAAAGTCATAGCACAGCACCTCTGTTCAGATTAAAGGGTTAGTTCACCCAAAAATGATATATCTGTCATTAATTACTCACCCTCAAGTTGTTCCAAACCCGTAAGACCTTTGTTCATCTTCGGAAAACAAATTAAAATATTTGTATATTTTTAAACCTCACATAGGCAGCAACGTCACTGCACCTTTCAAGGCCCAGAAAGGTAGTAAAAACATTGTTAAAATAGTCCATGTGACTACAGTGGTGCTACCTTAATGTTATGCAGTGACAAGAATACTTTTTGTGCAAAAAACCCCCGACTTCATTCAACAATTTCTTCTCTTCCCTGTCAGTCTCCTACTCTGTTGATGTTATGGGTTCTACGTCAGAACACTGTCTTAGTATTGGCTGGCGCTGTTCATGTGAGGAGCACGTTGTATGCGTGAGTCGACCAATAATGAGTCGGCAGGGAAAATAAGAAATTGTTAAATAAAGTCATTATTTTTGTTTTGTTTTTGCGCACAAAAAGTATTATCATCGCTTCATAACATTAAGGTTGAACCGCTGTAGTCACATTGACTATTTTAACCATGTCTTTACTACCTTTCTGGGCCTTTAAAGGTGTAGTGATGTTGCTGCCTATGGGTGTTTCAGAAACCTCTTGGATTTCATCAAAAATATCTTCATTTGGGTTCTGAAGATGAACGAAGGGGTTTGGAATGACATGAGGGTGAGTAATTAATGACAGATTTTTCATTTTTGGGTGAACTAACCCTTTAAGTCAAAGACTGCATGAGAATTAGAGTGTTTTTTAGTCACTCTCTACATACATTGAAGTCAGCTATATGCTAGTGTACTCCTAAATGTTGATACAATTCATTTTTAGCATATAGTATAACATAGAGAGAGTATAAAGGTAAGTGCGATGTAACCTTGCTTCGGCTCCAAGAACTTTCCAGGAATGATCTGGGTTGGGAGCTGCCTGACCATTCAGATGATGTGCCCACTCTCAGTCTCTGCTGCTCGGCCTCAGCTGGCAGACAGAGGGCGTTGTTGTCACCCACTTAAACGGAAAAATATCTTTTAACAAATGTAACAAATGTAGATGAGTTTTTTCTGTATACTGTAAGTATTATATACTGCACCTTTCTCTGTGTGAAACACAAAAGATTCTGGTGTTCTTTCAGGAAGTGGTGGAGTAACACTTTCTTCATGAAACAAAACAGCAAAACATACTGTGAGTTTGTGCATATTTATATATCAGAAAAAAAATGTATATTAAACAATTACATTTGTGTTTGTAGTTAGATGGATATGTGATATACAGTACCTGTCCCTGGAACTGGTCCAAATGTCTCAGATATCTGCTCATGCGGTGTTAGGGTGTGTAGTTGAGATTCTGAGGTCAAAAAATGGGAAGTAAGTAATAATAGCCTATATTAAAAATAATTAACTAGAATAACACTGACAGAACTTCAAGACTCACTAGGTGAATAGGGTAAAAAAATGATTTGTATTACAAGTTCTCTGAAAAGTTATATTTAAATATGCAATATCTAATTAAATATGTGCTAATTTGCATACATTTCCAGAACAGAAATCAGAACACTTGATTAAGCCAAATTTTTGTTTCATTTTGTTGACATATTAGAGTTAAAGGTTTTTGCAGATGCGTATTTTGAATTTTGAACAGCCAGAAAAAAAATTAAATAATAATAATTATTTTAAGGAATAAAATGTAAAATCAGGCGAATTTGTAATTGAAATCTACATACACAAATAGATAAAGTGCAATAAAAGCAACACTTAAAAGTGTATTTGGAATTGACAGTCGAATCCTAACTGGAGACGAATCCACTGAGGAGAACAGAATCTTAAAAGACTCGTTCAGATTCGTTTACTGATTCATTTGGTGACTCTTTCTGTAAGTTAGCCTACATCAGTGGTCACCAAGCCCAAGATCCCTGACCTCGACCTTTATGAAAGACAAGATCTAGCTATTGAAGAATTGATAGAAAAAGACAGCCCAGATTGTGTTTAGTATTTTTTTCATGGCGAGTTCAGATTCTGTTTATTTTTTTTATTTTTACAAGCAAAATTGGCCGATTTCGATACTGGTTGCAGATATTTTATTATTATTATTATTATTATAAACAAAATTATCTAGCCATTTCAAATTAGAGGTAGCCACTGCATTTTAATCACAATCTAAACAAAGATGCTATACATACTTTGCATGAGCAGTTGTTTTTGATTTGAATTAGATTTAATTTTTAAGATTTAAAGCAAAAACAGAACTTTATCTTTAACTTTATCTTTGTGAAATTATATTATCTTTGTCAAGTTAAATTATATGCTAATGCTACACAAAAAAAGCATGAAACAAAAACAGCAGATAGGCTGAATGAGACGCAAATTCACTCTCTGGCAGCAGATGGCGCTTACAGCGTTTCCTTGGTTACCGCTGCAGTAAACAAAGCAGCACTGCGCTTATAAATAGCTACTTTATTCGGAGGTAAGAGGAAAATAAAATGCCATTGCCGTAGAAACTTTTCTGAAGACAGTAATTTCCCTTCAAAGATACATTCATATAACCCCTCACCCCCCAATTCAATATTTATATTTTCTTCCTATATTTCGAGCATCATGAACAGTGAGCTGCTCTGCCTGATACAATTTTCTCCTCTTTGCGTCCATCTTCAGCGTCTCTGGCCTCCTGTTAACGGCCGTTTACAGACTCAGGCATGATGTGGGCTGTTTACCTTTATCACTGTCCCAGTAGTCTAGAAAATAACAGAAAAATAAATACAAAAATAAAGGACAACGACTGGAGAAATGTAATGTCTTTTTGTACTCATATTTCTGTTATTTTCAGGAGCTTCTGGGACAGTGATAAAGATAGTCGCGATCGACGGTCTATGGTTACATCATTACCAGTAGGCGGCGACTGGTGGGTGTCTTTTTGAGTCGTTCCTTCAAAAGATTCGTTCAAAAGCTACAGTAACAACATAATACAGAAGCTAAACAATCATGACTGATGAACGCGACAGATGTCTTTGAAACAAGAAGTAAGAGAACAGAACAACCATTAATCATACGTTTATTCATTAAAGAGCCACCGTAATAGGCTTTTACCTCAAGCTACAGTAGCATTCAGCTCAGATTTCTCGAAGAGAAGTTGCTTGTGCTTACAAAAATAGACTTTTCATAAAGTGGAAATGTCAGATATCTTGTCATTTGAAATATCACCATAGTAACTTGAATAATGTTTTGTTTGTTTCTTAATGTTGTAGGCCTATATAGGGTTTCGTCACCTGCCTTATTAGTTTACGACAATTGAATCGACTCCCAAAAGTCTGAAAGCGTACATTGGTATAAATTTGTATGAAGGTATTTTGTTTGCTTTGTTGTACTGAATTTATAGTTTCATTTTAATATTGCATTTAAAGATGGCATGTTTTCGCTTGCTTAATTTCACCTAGCTTATAACACCAGTATATATGTGGCTTTCTGTAGAGCAAATTCAAAGTTACATTTTTGCTGTACACACTTATTTCCTTGTGAACTGTAGTGAGTCTTACCCTGAGGATGTTTGTACAGTAGGGGAGGAGGACTGTGACTTGTGATCGCAATAGGACTGAGTGGAATAGAAGATGCTGCTGCAGGAAAACAAAATAATAAAAAAGAAGGTTGTCAAGACTGTAGCCAATAAATGTATTGCTGGTTTGCTTAGAGATCCTGACTTACCAGGAAGTGACATTCTAAGCTTTAAGCTCTGAAATAAAGAAAACAAGCCTGTTATATATTGTTCTTATTTTTTGCACTCAGCAAAAAAGAAATGTGCCTATCCAAAAAGTGCAACAGGTTGTTGGTGTGTTAAAGTGCTGAAATGATTCAGATCTTAATCAGCATACATCTACTGCCCTGCATCTGCTCACCTTGCTCCTCGACCAGGATCGTTTCATGTCTGTCTGAGCTTCAGATGTTTGCCCAGACCATTCTAAAGATTTCCCAACTCTCATTACAACATCCTGTGGCTTTTCTTGTGTCATATTTTGTACCAAATCTGTTGAAAATTAGATTAAAATTAGATAAGGTACAAACAAAGTGACCAGATGAAATTTGATGTTTATTCATCGATGTCCATGATTGTCATACCCTCATCTGTGGCCAATTCAAAAGACTCTGGAGTTCTCTCAGGCAGTGGGGGTACAGGGGAGGGCGGGTTGTCTTTTTAGAGAAAATGGGAACATTTACAGGTGCTGTAAGACCACACATATTTGCATTTATAGACACACATTTTCAAGTATGCATAATGCTCACCTTTCTTGACACTCTCAGAGTCTGAGCTGGTTGGGATCACCAATGTCAGCAGCTCACTGGTTTCACTGATTTCAATGATATCTGGAAACAAGACCATATATAGTTATATTTTTTTTTTTTTTTTTTTTTTTT
>RJVU01036174.1:1601884-1613311 GCA_003731715.1 Anabarilius grahami | reverse complement strand
TAATAGAAAAAACAGTGGACATTTGTATAAGCTGTGGCTTGAAATGTCAGTATATGTAACGTTATTGTTAACTAAAACAAAACTAAAACTTTTATAAAAATTACAGTTTTTGGTAACTGAAATAAAGCTGAAATAATATAAAATATATATTATATAGAAAACTTAAAAAAAGGAGAGAAATGTTGCTTTGGCAATGGCAACTAACTGAAATAAATAAGTTGAAGTACTAAAATAACTGGTAACACAGCCTGTATATATAATACAGTATATAAAGTATTCTTATTGCAATAATTATGTCTTGTAATGCACCTTATAATGTATTATGTGATCTCATGAATAATTGGAACCACAGTTATAATACATTGATAATACTTCATTTTTACACTGTTAGAAAGTATAATGCAATACAACTCATGATAAACAATGGAATCTGCAAAAGTTATATTACATTTTAATTTTGTTTAAACTGAAAATATACAAATAAAAGCCGCTTCAAAATATGAATTAATACCATAATAGTATATAAATAATACTGAAATAACATTGGTGAGAACTGAGAATTGGACATGGTGTTCTTATTTAGACATTGAGGACTAACCGTTAATTTCCTCATCCAATATAAAGGACTCTGGGGTTCGCTCTGGCAAAGGAGGAGGGCTGTCTTCATCAGATGAAGGTGAATTTGCACCTTTATACAAATTATAAAAATGATCATAAGTGATCCATCATAAATCATTTTTGAGAAAATCAGTTGTTTAAAGTCACAGGTGTTCATACCTTTGTCATTGCAGTCATGTTTTGGCAGTTCCAACACCTGGTTATTAAGACTTAAACTAGGTATTGTGAAACAAGTGTTCTCCTGCCAGGTTTCATGAACCATAGATTCCATAACACTGGGATTGTCGCTAGCCGGTGGAGACTCGGGACCAAAATAAGGATCTTCCACAGTGAAGCAGGGGGTGCTGGAGATATAAGGCTTGTTGTCTTTGCCAACATGACTAACATCTTGGTTTTCTTCCCACTTTAGATGCATCGCATTTGGCCTCAGCTCCTGTACTAGGCTGATGGGATAGTTTGAACATGCAGCTTGGGTAAGATCAGTGTTGAGGCTGGTGGACGGCTCAGTTCTTTGATAGCCACAGGTTGTAAAGTCTGTTTGAGGAGTTGGCGCTATGAATGACCTCTGATATTGAATCTGGGCCTCACTCATTGTACTGAGCATGTCTGCAGGACTGAGTTTGGTGGAGATGACCTCTTGATTGAATGGATGTAAATGAGGATGTGGCCAAGAAGTGAATTTCTGTGTAATATGATTGTGTTCATCCATTAGAATTTCCATCTCATTACTCCTATTATAACAGCGAAAGATTTCGTTATAATCAGAAATAACAGAAAAACAGTCACAGTGTGTCTTAGACATGAAACAATTCAAGAAGTTTCTTTGTGATGACAAATTAGGTTTCTATTTAAGTTGAAGTGTGAATTCAAGTAGGTCATTAGTTGGTTGATTTCTCTGGAAGGTGTTAAAATTTTGGCTTTGTGGTGCTATTAAAACATCTCTTGTCTATTTGAGCTGCCTGACACGGCAACACTTGCTCAACCAAGGGCATTAGTTTGAGGGTTGGACTATCTGTTTTTGACCAATGGCAAATGGGCGAGTCTTTGGAGAAACCTTTTTGAAAACTATCAATATTTCTTTATCTTTTGGGATGCTATTGCAACAGAAATTACACACTTCAGCTTATACAAGTTCAGACATAAATGAAAATTATGTCATCATTTATTCACCCTCACCTGTATGGAAAGAAGATATTTTGAAAAATGTGTCAGTGTTGTTGTTTTTTCTTTTTATACTATGAAAGTCAATGGGGCCCTAATCAACACTGGACCCCAATAACTTTCATTGCATGGACAAAAACAGTTGAAACTTTTTTTTACTACTACTACTTTTGTGTTCTGCAAGAAAGTCATACAGGTTTGGATCAGCATGAGGGAGAATAAATTCCTCATTTCTGGGTGAACTATTCCTTTAAAATCTGCATCAAAACCATTCAAATGAGAGATTTCCTCAGACCTGCGCTCAGTTTGCTGCAGCGCTCTGAAGTCAGTCTCTGATTCGGAGTCGCTGAAATCTGAGAGATCACTCCCAGTACTTATGGTGACAGGTGAGGAGGAAGCTGGGACCTGATTGAGGATCAAATTAAATTGTTCATGACTCAGGCCAGCAAAAAGCTCTGACTATGATATATTACGTGTCATAGCTGGAAAGCTAAATCAGCAGCAAATAAAATGACAATTTATTTAAATACAGAGTGAGTAATAATGGTGTCTTATCTGACCTCTCTGTTTGGTTCTTCCATTGCTGCTAGATATCTCTCAAACAGCAATTTGATGGTCCTGTATACTAGTGCATATTGTTCCTAAGAGGAAGCGAAGAAATTATAATTAGGTAAAATTGAGGTGTTTTAATTTTTATTGATGATGGCAAATTAAGGAGAAACTATGTTGGTTACCTTAGTCTGAACCACAGATGGCCTTTGTGTACGCATGTCCTTCACCAGCTCAAAGATACTGAAATCCTCTGGTATAATCTAAACAAGAGCAAACAAGATTAACATCTCACCTAAAGTAAAAGGCAGAAATGTTTGTTCTTTGTTTTTATCTGTTCTTTATTTTTGTGCCAGTACAATGGAAGATGTTTTGAATTCTTACCTGTCTCTTCAGTAGATTCCAGGTATAGTCGATGGCACACAATGCACCCGTTCTTCCACAGCCTGCACTGAAAATCCCCAGACAGTCCCAAGAGAATGAGCCACAGTGAAAACACAATGATCATTTCTTACATTCTTACTCTTAAGTGTAGTGTAAGGGTTTTTACATAACACTGCTGTAGAGTCATAAGAATTATTTAATTTTAAAGGGATAGTTCACCGAAAAATGAAAATCCCATCATTTACTCCCCCTCAAGTTGTTTCAAACCTGTATACTTTTTTTTTTTTTCTGTTGTACACAATGGAAGATATTTGGAAGATTGTTTGTAACCAAGCAGATCTCACCCCCCACTGACTACCATAGTAGAAAAAAAAAATAGTATGGTAGTCAATGGGGGGCGAGATCTGCTTGGTTACAAACATTCTTCCAAATATCTTCCTTTGAATACAGCAGAACAAAAAAAAGTATACAGGTTTGGAACAACTTGAGTGGGAGAAAATGATGACAACATTTTTATTTTTCGGTGAACTAGTTATACGGTGCTCAGAATATTCTGTGTGGAAAAACATTTTCCAAAGTTAAGGTTAATCTTTAAAAACATGATTTATTAACACTGTTAAATAAACTTTTTTTTTTGCAAATCTCAAAATTAATATCCTTTTTTCATACTAGACATTATAGTATACTAGTACTTTCTCTGGATATTATTGGCCTCCATAGTTCAGACTGAAAGATTGTTTGAGGAATGTCCAGATAAATGCCCAAGTTAGCTTAGTAAAGAATACCTTAAAGAATTAATTTCTCTTCTGTTGGTTAGTCTTTCAGCATAGCATTAACTGTCATTATAACCAGGGTTTGAAATTAACACTCGCTAACCCGCCAAATGTGGGTAAAAATCAGCTGTGGCGGGTAACGCTGTCAAATCACTAGCAAACTTGCAGAGTCAGCGCAAATAACAGCATGCTTGTTCATTCGCTTTAAAGCAATAGTGAAGATTTAAAAAAAAAAAATAATAATAATAATGCGGTGATACATTTGGTTTACAGAAAAGACATTTTCCAACATCCTACAATTTTAGCAGACCCTGACTTATCCTGAGACGGATAATGTTTTTAGACAGAGATATATGTTTGCTGTGGTCAATAACTCACACGTGTGGTCTGTCAATACCAGGTGGTATTTTGTACAAATGTAGAATGACTTCAGTATAATTTCACTTTGAACATAAGTTGCACATTGCTACTTTTGACCCTGTCTGTTGGGACGGGGTAACACAACAATACAAGTCAGATTTTTTTGTGTTACGCTTGTTTTAATCTGGTTTATTTATCTTTTATTTTTGTCTGGTAGAAGTTTCGAATGGCTGGTAAATTAATAATAACCTGAGTGAAAAAGTTAATTTTAAACCCTGATTATAACTCAGTGTTAGCAGTAGTGCAGATGCTTGTTGGGGCATTTGCTTGTTGTTGGTCAACCACCTACATATTTCCTGTGTAAAAAAACGGTGGTGGGCATTTTCCATGGTTACAGATACAAACAAATCTTGTGTTCATTCATGGCCACCAAAACTTTACATCATGGCCATAACATAACTGCCATTTTATCTGATTAGCCCCCAACTGCAATCATTGCAAAAATAAATCATAGAGGTCCATCACAGCAGATATGGACGTTTACCTGCAGTGAATGCAGATGGGAAGCTCATCATGATCCTGGTAAATCCTCATGTCCTGCAGCAGCTCCAAGATGGCAGGAATGGAGTCAGGTACTCCGTGATCTGGCCAGTTTACATAGTGCAGCTGCTTCAGTGTCCGGGACACCTGGAAATAACCGGTGTAATATAAAACTCTTTGTTTTTTCTGGTAACCTGGTTTGCTAGTCATTAAACCACCACATTTTGGTGGTTTTCTTTGATCACTACAAAACATCTGCGGAAATGTCAGCACCTGTCTGTGTTTATGTTTGTTCCACTACAATGTCTCCACCACAGTTGCTGCTCTATATGTCTTTTAAAACTGAATACTTGGACTTGAAAAAATATATAGCCACATCATAGGCCATCACAACACAGTGTTTGACCTAAAGCAATACTTTTTATATTTTGACGAACTTGACTCAAGTGTGAACACATCCAGAGATTGGTCTGTAAAGCACTTATTTTGGCAAACAGCTAGTCTGGACATCAAGAAAAAAAATTAAGTATGTTTTTTGACTGCTTTTAATTGAATAAAATTAATTAAAGCAAATTAATTATTCATATATATATATCTGTATAAGAGCTGAATGACTGAAATAAACCTTGAACCTTTTTCAGCGCAGTGAAGTCAAGACCAAAGAAGTGTTACTTACTTGTTTACATGTCACCTTCAGCGTCCTTATCAAATATTCTCCCTTATTTTCATCAGACTCCTAGACAAAAGCAAATATATGTGAATGGAATGCTTATAGTATCAATGTGCTGGTAATATTTTGGATATTATTAGTCAGTAGTGAATAACTATTTGCCAATCTACCACCCTTACATTTGACATTATTTATGTATTGATTGATTGATGCATCAATATTAAAATTCTGGTTGACAAGATAAGCTGATAACTATTTTCATGCTATGGTCTGTACTATTTTGTCTAAATAAATGAAAAAAAAAATCATTTAGATTACATTTAGAAGTTTTATTATGTAAAAGTTATTAGTGTTTTTAATGATAAACCTAATGCTGTAAGAAAAAAAAAATCATAGATGTACTGGTGAATTTCCTGCCAGGACATTATCTGTTAAGTTTACACAGACATTTCCTATTCTTATGGAAGTTTTTTACAGTGTGAGCTCTCAGTGAAGGCAAAGGTTATCTATACATTTTTGTTGTAAATGTCAATATACCAAGAAAATATAGTGACGTTTTTTGCATCCTACTTAGCGGTTCAATCTATACTGATGTAATGTTTTAGATTCAGACTTGCTACATGAATACTGAGAATCAAGCTAGAACAGGCATGTGTCGGAGCGCAAATAAAACACAAGGACAGGAAGTGTGGTGTGAGTGAGGGAAGAAGTGTCTCTTACATAGTGTATGTTAAAGGGTTCACACACAAACACATCCTCCTTTGACGCCGGCCAATAACGCTCACATTTTTTCTGAAATAAAGAGGAAATGCAGCATTCAATCTCAATTGCCTCCTTCAGATGCATCTGTCCTGCACTATATGAGAATAGCACTGTTACCATAACAAAAGTTGTGAAAGGGTGGGAGCTCAAGATAAAAAAAATTAAAAAAAAGAAGTTGAAGAAAATGTTGTGCTTGATGCATTGCTTCACCTTTCTGAGGCAAGAAGGATGTGGTTAATAAAAATGTTTTCTTTAAAGCACAGTGACTGACAACATTTCCCCTATAACACACTGTCAGTTACAACTTACCCTTCCCATTTCAAACTCTCGGCAAGCCATCACGACAACCTGCAGAGAGAGAGAGTTATTATGGAGGTATTTCCGCATGTGAATGATTCTCCTCAAACACACAGCTTATAGAACAGGTTGAACCTGTTTTTTAAAGGAAGTGGAATGTGTGTGAAATGGTCATACGCTAACTTAATCAAGCACTCACCTGCACATTGTATTCCCACAGCATCCTCCAGAAGTCAAGCACAGTGTTTGGCAACGGGCCTTGTGTGGCAATATACGCCCTAGAGCCCAACACCCCCTGAAATAAATAGAGAACAAATAGCACCTGTTACTGATATTTTGTCAGTGATTGTTTAAGCATGACATTTTCTGTTTAATCTGCATCAAAGCATTGGATTTAGTGTATAAATGACTAAATATTGTGTATATAGCATGAGATCTTTCTCGCATATAACCATCTTACCTTAATGAAACTAGCATTAATGTAGTCCATATCATGCTTGGATGTGATGAGGGAGAGATTTACTCTGCTGTGATCAACTGTGAGAAAATACAGTCGTCAGCATCTCTAGTCTCATTACTGTAATCTTCACAATCATCTTGTTTCATGTTTTTTAAGCAGTGCATAAAGTGCTGTTTTCACACAGCACAAATGTTGTGCTAATCTCTCACACGTCTTTTGCATGTAACATCAGTTTTTCTAATGTAACAATCGAGACAAATGCGGATAAATAACACTCACTGTGTATTACAATAAAGTAAGTACAGTACAGTATATTTTTGTATAGTATAATTACAATACAGTATATAGTACAGTACTGTATATTATATAATATTATGTATGCTACAGTATGATATAAAAAAGTGTCGCACAGTACAGTATACACTAAGAAATAACTAAAAAACGAAACAAAATTTACACAGTAAAATGCCGTTTTCCATTGAAACAGTAATATACTGTAAAAACAATGAATTCTGGGTAATAGGATTTGTCATTTTGACAAATATGACAAAAAATGACAAATAATATTACCCAGAATGCGTTGTTTTATATTACTTCTGTATATTACTATACATACTGGGTAAAATTATTTGTTTACAAATATTACCCAGAATTCATTGTTTTTATGGTATATTACTGTTTCAATGGAAAACAGTATTTTACTGTGTAAATTTGTTTCAGTTTTTTTTTTTTTTTAAGAGTGATGTTATGGTATGTAGGGTATAGTACAGTATTTTATGGTATAGTACACTCAGAGAACACATATACATCATGTCTATTTGTTGTGCGCATTTTAATATTAGTTTCATTTTACATTTACATTTACATTTATGCATTTGGCAGACGCTTTTATCCAAAGCGACTTACATTGCATTATATTATACATTTGTATCTGAGTATGTGCAATCCCTGGGATCGAACCCATGACCTTGGCATTGCTAGTGCCACGCTCTGACCACTGAGCTATAAGTAAAAAACTTATTTTCATATACGTTTTTTACAGTGTTTGCTGATCTGCAATACATCTCAAATACGTTTCCTGTCAGATGTTAAATAGACGTTTAGGGAACATCTTTACACTGTAAAAAATGTTGTAAATGTTTTAACATCCCGATACATGTAATTTTACTCTAAAATGCTCATAAATAGCGTAGCAGAATGACAGGGGAGAGATGAATTTGTTGAATAAATTCTTTTTTCTTTTTTGCGCACAGAAAATATTCTCGTTGCTTCAAAATATTAATGTTGAACCACTATAGTTACGTGGACTATTTTAAAGATTTCCTCTCGGATTTCATCAAAATATCTTAATTTGTGTTCCAAAGATGAATGAAGGTCTTACGGGTTTGGAATGATATGAGGGTGAATAATTAATGACATAAATATCATTTTTGGGTGAACTAACTCTTTAATGTCTATTGGTGGTGTTTTGTCTTTGTTTATGACCCTGTACATCGTCAGCATTTTCATCATCAGTATATTGAGTATTGGCATGTTTACATGTTTTATTGACAAGCCACTTATGGTAAACTATTATTCATATGTGGTTTTTCAATTTTACCATCTGTATTATTATAGTGATTATCAATACATTTTACAGTACAAAGCAGATTGTGGTATACCACAGATTGGTATTTTAATATTATATGTAAAATATACAGGCACCAACATGCCATCCCATACCTGAAATATTATCAGCATATTTTTATGGTGAATATCTAGCGACCACAGAGCCATTTTTAACATGATCATTTTTTACATTTTTATAAATCTGCTTTTTTTATCAGATATGTGTAAACAATAGATGCTTTCCAGATGAGGCGCTCTTTAACAGCCATTTTGGAGATTTATAGTAGATCATAATATATCGTATATCGCTCACTGTGCTTGTATGCTTATACTGTCTTCATTTCTATGCTGTCTACATGACATTATGTGTTCTTTGTTATAGATTTAAATGTTTATTTGATATAACCGCTATATGCAACTGCATTGGCTCTTGTTCTTTTCCAGATGATTGATTGTATGACTGTATGATTTATTGTGAAGCGTCTTTGAGCTCGGGAAAGGTGCTATATGAATTAAAGTATAGTACAGTATAGTATACAGCACTGTAATGTACTTTAGTATAGTCAGATGTGATACTCACAGGGAACAATATCCTTGTATCTGTTCTTCTTCACGTTATCTTGTTTGTCCGCAGCTGTGGTGGGGTATGTCTTCTCTGCACGGTACTTAGTAGACTGCCTCTTCAGTTTCTGTTTTGACCAAATTACATAAGATTCAGTCATGATTTTGTGCAATAAAACCTTTCTGCATACTGAAGTTTGTTCAACCCACAAGCTTAGGGATAAGATGTTAACATTGATATTAAATGCTTTAGAAGAAACTTTTAACAGGGTTTACCCTGAATCCATTTATGAGTTTTTATCTAAAGCAAATTTTTAAAAACTTATATAGTTTTTTTTTATTGTTATTTTTTAACTTAAAGTACCAATCAAAGCAATTAAGCACCAATCAACCAAACGACCGACGTTAATATTGATATTATTTTAAAAGACAAAGCAAAGTAAGAAAACCTGTCTTATTTGCTATGTTTTTGACATCTCAACAGTGATCTAAGACTAACAGAATGCAGTTTATAGCCCTGTGGTTAAGATCTGTGAAAACTAGATAAGTCTGGCTGTGTATGCGTGAGTGTTTGTGGCTGTCACAACATGTGTGTGGGATGTACCATCGTTCTCCTTTGTGTGTCTCTGAGCACAAGCACCTTACCAGACCAAGAGACTTTCCAACCACAGCTGAGCTTACGAGAAGCCTGATGAGCCCAACAATCTGTGAGCAAATATAGCAAGCTGAGTAATTAGCATGGGATCTCTGAGCTAAAACTGTCAGGACTGCATGTGAGGAACCAGCCATCACACTGTTGGAAACCTTCAAGTTTTGAACAGTGAGACTGGACTCGTGTCTGACATTTCTCTACATTTATGTCCCTTGTGTCGGCAAGCATGCATTGTGGTCCAGCGGTGAGGACCAGTAGTTCTGCTCTCAGTGTGATGGGAACTTTGGTTTCCATGCTCTGCCAAATAGACAGTTTCTCTTCCTGTACACATTCCATTAGTGAGCGATTCAAATCACTTATTCTGGCGGAAGTCTTGTTTGGCAACATATTGACAGAGATAATTTAAAACTGCATTTTTTTAATCAGAGTGATTATTCATGCTTCATGCGACTGAGAAAACTGGCAGAAGATTGGCCTGGTTTGACATTGGGAAAGTCTGTATGAATTTACGCACTCTTCCTCACTCACAGTGTGTTGAACACTTTGCTGCAGCTGAGAACAATAACAGACACTCTGTAGCGTTCAGGCCGGACCACAGATCACGTGTTGTTCTGCATAACAGGATGAAGCCATGGTGGCAAGGGCAGGCCTGAATCACTTTGGTAGTTCAGGGTCTGGCACAATTTGGCTAGTACGTTATGGTTGCCATCTTTGTTATCGTTACAAGAGTAACGTAACTGGGTGATAAGCGTTTAAGCCTTAAAAATGGAATGATATTACTTTTTAATTTGTATTATATGACAATACAGTGTTTGTAATCTTCATTTACAGCAGAGGTTTTTAAATATTTTGATGACAATGACCCCAAAGTATGATCTCCTTGCATGGGACGCCCTTCCTAAATATGCTAGATATTTTCATATACAAAGACCCATTACTTTGTGAGAATAAAAATGTGTGATATTATGAAGGCAACATTTTGTTTATTAAATTAAATAATTGTTTATTATACGGAGCCCCGCACATGACATGCGGGACAAAATATGTATATTTGTGGCCACAAATTAGCAGTTCATTCCCATGACATACTAATACATCAGAATGTTTTACTAATTTGTTTCCCTCGTTTCAAGTAAATTGTGCACACGATATAATAATTAGTTCCATTGTGTGATCAAGATGATTTATTCCCTCATTTTACTAAATCATGGCCACGTTGTAATAATTTGTTTCCTTGTTTTAGTTAAATCCAAACGAGGAAATTAATTAGTACAACATGGCCACTATTTACTAAATCAAGGGAATTAGTTATTATCTTATGCACACAATTTAGTAAAACAAGGGGGAAAAAATGTATATTGTGCACATAATTTACTTAAATCGAGGGAATTATGTATATTGTGTGCACGATTTACTTAAAACAAGGGAACAAATTCTTAAATCGTGGCCACGATATACATATTTTTTCCCACGTGTCAGGTGCGGGGCTCTGTACTTTTGTACTTGAAGCCAAAGCAAATTAGTTAAAATATTATTTAGAAAATATTTACTTTATTAATTTGACGGTGTACCTTTTTTCTACCCAATAAGAAATCAGATTTGTTTTTGTAAAGTGTTTTTTGCAGTAAATTTTTTAATTATAGTTTTTTTGATTATTGCTTTAAATATATTTGAAGTGTTCTGCATATTTAATGATATAGTTCACCCAAAAATGGAATCATCATTTACTCAACACATTTACTGAACACAAAAGAAGACATCTTGAAAAATATGGGAAACCAAACAGTTGATGGGCCACAATGACTTCCATAGGGGGAAAAAAATACTATGGACGTCAATTTTTTCCCATCAACTGTTTGGTTTCTGACATTCTTCAAAATATCTTATTTTATGTTCAGCAGAAGAAAGAAATTCATACAGGTTTGGAACAACTTGAGGGTGAGTAAATGATGACAACATTTTCATTTTTGGGTGAACTAGCCTTTGAAGTTATCCCTAAATAATTAAACATAAAAAAATAGATTTATGATAT